>OMLM01005768.1:1351-40827 GCA_900302695.1 Helostoma temminkii | reverse complement strand
AGCTGCACCCCTCTCTCTCTCTCTCTCTCTCTCTCTCTCTCTCTCTCTGTCTCTCTCTCTCTGTCTCTCTGTGTGTCTCTCTCTCTCTCTCTCTCTCTCTGTCTGTCTCTCTCTCTCTGTCTCTCTCTCTCTCTCTCTCTCTCTCTCTCTCTCTCTCTCTCTCTCTCGCTCTCTCTCTCTCTCTCTCTCTCTCTCTCTCTCTCTCTCTCTCTCTGTGTATCTTTCTCTTCTGTTCTTCTTAGGAGAGGCAGAAGAGCATCCCTGATGGTGTGGCTAAGGATTTGCAAGGAGTACTTTCACAGCTGAGAAAACACCAAGCTCTGATGCACGAGTTGGTTTCCACAGAGCAGCAGGTATACGAAGAGATAAGTGTAATATTACGGTCAGAACCCTCACTCCCAATATTCAAAAAAACTGCGGAAAACAGAACTTTCTATGCACTTAAATATGCTACAAAAAATGCACTTTGAAATTATCATCGAAATTAGTAAAAATTATTTTAATTATTTAAACTTGAACTAATTAAACTGATACACTTTTACTAATAGCGTTTAGCTTTCAAGTTTTTCTCCTCGATTTACATTTGCTTACCTTGCTCACCTGTGAGTTGCTTGCAAATGAGTAAATCTAAATAATAATTTATAAAATTACCATGCTTTGTGCTGTTCTACCACACTTTTCTCCCACGGGAAGCTGGGGTTATAAACCGATCAGGCATAACATTATGACCACCTGTACAATGCAATCTGTTGCAACAGCTCTGCCATAATTGAACATTTACAAAGGTATAATTTTTCAGTTTTTAAGTTAAAACTGTCAGACGTGATAATTCTACTACATGTGCATTATTAATGTCATTATGGGAGGTGGAGTCATACTGGAGTAGTAGGATATTTCTGACAGATTCATCTTAACTGAAAACTTACAACTTGGTAAATGTAGAATACATTGCAAAGCTGTTGTTTTGGATTGCATTAGATTGTACAGGTGGTCATAAATTTATGCATGATTAGTGTATATACAGACTTGGAAAAAATTGTTGGAAACTCTGTGGTAAAGAAAGAAAAACTTACCATGCTCACTGAAATAATGTGAAACTGACACATGTAATGAATGAATGTAATAAAAATTTAGTCAAAATGAACTAATAAAAGTCAGACATTGCTTTTGAATTGTGGTTCAACAGAAGCATGAAAAAAAACTAAAGAGATGAATTATGCAGTCTGGAGTAGACACTCTTCAAACCTGAGATAGCTGGAGCAGTTTGCTCACAAGGAGTGGGCCAAAATACCTGTTGACAGGTGCAGAAGTCCCATTGAAAGTTACAGAAATCACTTGATTGCAGTGATTGCCTCAAAATGTTGTGCAACAAAATATTACGTTAAGGGCATCGTCATTTTTGTCCTGTCCGATTTTATTAGTGTATTTTGTTTTTTTTTTTTAATTCTTCTGATGAACTTCAATTCAAAAGCAATATCTGATTTTCATTAGCAAATTTTCAGTAAATTTTAATTCATTATTACTTTTGCTAGTTTCACATTATTTCATTGACCATTGTGAGTTTTCCTTTCTTTAACACAAGGGTACCAACAATTTTGTCCATGTCTGTATTACATATTGTCTCTAGTGACGGAACTGGTGCTGCTTCAATGTGCCATCAACAAAATGTGAATTTTCTCATTGTCCTTTTTTGTGTTGCATTAAGACACCTACCTTTTCCTATATTTAAAGCTACATTATACTATTTTTGTCATTTCTTTAGTAGAAAACAATAGTTATCTTTTTTGTGCTTCAAAAACTCAGACTCACAGAACAGCCTGATAGTGGTGGAGAGACATTAACTTCTAAAAGGCTCGTTGTTCTAACCAATCCAATTGTAAAAGTCTCTGCTTTATTAGTAGATTTTGTTTTTTCTCATTTATTGTTGTTTGATAATAACTAATGCCTGTTTTAAAATCTTAACATGGATCCTGTAATGACATAGCAGATAAACACACAGTTAAGTTGTTGATCTGTGTATGCATGTTTTTTGTGATTCAGTTGCAGGATCAGCTGGATGCTGTTGACGCCATGCTGAATCTCTGTACACCCCAGCTGATGGGCCGTCTACAGGAAGTGCAAAAGAAAGTTGTGGAGAGGTGGGAAGAATTGAGACTTCACACTGAGCAGAGGGAGCAGCAGCTAAAACTGGCATGCCAGCGATACCTGTTCCTTAACACGGTGAGGGCAAGACTTTCAATAATAATCCCAGTCATACTACTCAGATCTCACCATGTGTATTTGTGCTCTTCAGGTGCAGGATTACATCCTGTGGTGCAGCCAACTCATAGGTGCAATTGCCGTTGAGGAGAGCATTAGTGACGTGTCCACTGCAGATCTGCAGCTTGCCCAACACCAGCAGCTGTGGGCTGAAATGGAGGCCCGACAGGAGACCTACCAGCAGGCTCTGGACATGGGAAAGGAGCTGCAGGCACAGGATGGGAACAACAGGAAGGAAGTGAGGGCTGTTTTGAATTGGTAGATGGATGTGGTCCAGTCTGGTGTCAGAGCTGAATACAGTAACCATATTTGCTTGTTATTGTTTAGATATTGGAGAAGCTGGATGCTCTACAGGCAGAGAGGGACAAACTGGTGAAGCAGTGGAACAACAAACAAAACTGGTTAGAAACTGTTCACCTTGAGCAGGTTTTCTACCGAGACGCGAACAACATGGATAAGACATTCAGCTCACAAGAGGTATACTCATTGCTCTGTGTTTGTTCTCCAGAAGAAAATCCAATTCGGTGTCTGCTGTATCTAAAACCTGTGCCTCCACAGATCCTTTTACAGAACAGCACTCTGGGAAACACAGTTGATGAGACAGATGGCTTAATCAAACGTCATGAAGCTTTTGAAAAGCTGCTCAGCTCGCAGGAAGATAAGGTCTGCTCTGATTCTGGTTTATCTCTTAACCTGTAAAAAGTGTCAAGTGTCACAGAGCTCCACTTCCACAGTCCCACTTATTTTGTAATTTCATTTAAAGTCTTAAAATTTATTTATTTAAAAAATGTATAAAAATCAACACAAACATGACATACATAAGTCACACTAATATTTGGAAAGCAGTGCCAGGGTGCATTTGTAGTTAATGTTTTCAGTCAGCATTAGGTTGAACATTTTATATTTAGAATTACCTAAACATTTGGGTACATATGCATTTCATCTGTCTGCACCAGCCTGTGTGTTGCTTTTCTTCTTTTGTGTAACATTCTCTGATGTTGTGTTTTTCAGGTCTCCTCTCTGAACGAACTGGCCGACCGTCTGAAGAAACAGCTGAGCAGAGAGAAGAGTGGACGGGCCCAAAGCAAGCTCAGTGCCCTCCTTCAGAGACGTGAGATGATCAAGGAGTTGTCCATCAAACGCAGAAAGGAGCTGGAACTTTCCAGGCTGCTGTGTATCTTCACCCGAGATGTTTCCCAGGTAACCAGCGTTGAATGACTGATATTAACTGATACCAGACAGAATTTAAAATGTTAGTTTTTTGCTCTTAAACTTAAAGCCTTCTCTTCAAATATCAAAATTTGTTTGTTTTATACCTACAATAACTCCTGTGTCTCAGGCTGAGGAGTGGGTGTCTGAGAGAGTGCAAAAGATGGCAGAGGATAGTAAAGCAGATCTCAGCAGTCTGCAGACCAAGATGAAGCTCCTCCAGAAACATCAGGTGTTTGAGGCTGAAATTCTGGCTCACAGTGAGATCATCAGATCTGTACTGCAGGTAAGATAGATAAGGTTATAAGACCAGACAATATGGGATGTGATTATGTGATAAGATCAAGAAGTAGAATTAACACTCTGAGCTTTTATCAGCCTATATTGCCTCCTTGAGGACTGAGTTTAATCACCTCCACTGGTGCATAGTAGTGCATGTTGAGTTTTTTCACTTGGGTTGCATGTTTGTGGCAGCAAGGCCAGGTGTCATTTGCATTTGAGCAGTTGTGTGGACATTTAGCGCCTAAGATTTATCTTCCTCTCTGCCTCCAGAATTACAACATAAAAGAAATAGATATGCGGGAAACCCATCAGTATCCTTACTTAAAAACCATCTCCTATGTCACTATGCAGGCTTTTATCTTGTTCTCTGTCTGCAGGCTGGTGAGGAGTTGGTCTCCCTTTGCCACCCGAAGTCCATGGAGGTGAAAAAAAGCTCAGCCACCTTGCAGCTCCACTGGGAGGAGTTGAAAAAGGCAGTGGCCACCAGAGGGAAAGCACTGGAAGATCACAGAGACTTCCTGGAGTTCTTACAAAACGTTGAAGAGGTGGAGGCCTGGATCAGACAAAAGGTGGGAGATGAACAGGTGAAAAGAAATATAGATGGTGCATTTCCAGTGTGTAATGTCTCCAACATGTCTGTTTTAGGAAGTTATGATCAATGTTGGAGATGTTGGAACAGACTATGAACATGGACTTCAGCTGCTGAAGAAACTGAGTGAATTCAGGGGAACAGGAGATGGGGTGAATAGATTGTGTGTTAAGTGTTCTCTGACGATTGTCAAATCATAGTTTCTTTCAGCTGCTTCCCTCTGGACAAGTTTTTTTAATCCTTCCAACTTGGCTTGGTAGTTAATAACACATTTTCTTGAGGTGTGAAAATCTCAGAACACACACAGAAAGAATTTTATTATTGCTTTACACAGACCTTTATTTACCTGTAGGAAGTGACAGTGGATGATGCCCACATCACAGCCATCAACACATTGGCAGCCAGACTGGAGAAGAGAGAGAGCACTGACGAGCTGGTGACTGTCAGACAGAGGAGACAACAACTCAACGACAGGTAACAACCCTGCATTTAATCTCACAGTTTTGGATTGTTTTCCTAAATTTTACACAAAATGCCTCATCTCTCCTAGGTGGAGCACGTTTCATGGAGATCTGAACAGTTACAAAAAGAAGCTAGAGGGGGCGCTGGTGGTCCATGCCCTCATCCGAGAGCTTGAGGAGGTCAGAGACAGAGCCAACGAGAAGGTCGGTCATCTATTTCTTCAACCTGAAACTACACCTATCACCTACTTAGACGTGCACACAGGGCGACATTGTTTTGCACTGTCTGTTTCTGCTGTCTCCCTTTTTAGATGTTGCTGCTGCAGGGTCAGGACTGTGGTTGTGATGTAGAGAGTGTAGAGAACCTGATCAGACGCCATGAGGAAACGGAGAGAGAAGCTGGGGTCATCCAGGAAAAGTCCCAGGTGAGGCAAGGTGCTAAGACGAGACTCCAGGTTGTTCAGTAAATTTAAATGTTTTTTAAATTAAAAAAAAAATTTTTTTTTTACATTTACTTTTTACTTTTTCAGTTCATGATGTTTGATGTTTTTTTGTTTGTTTTTTTCACATTTTGTCTTGTGGATCATTAGTTGATTTTTTTTGATTACTTTCGAGTGGGCTAACAACAAGAATATAATTTCATACACTGAATTTTGAACTTTAATTATTATTGTAAACTGAATGTATAGTAACTTTCTCTCCCACCTCACTAGGCTCTGGAGAAAGATGTGTCAGATCACCTGAAGGCTCGATCAGTGATGAGCGACAAACTGAATAACAAGCAGAAAGAGGTCCAAAACGTTCTGAAGACTTTAGACAAAGAAGTTAAACTCAGGTGAAGCTTTATTATTTGGAGAAACATTTGTTTGACTTTAGTTAAACTGAAGCTAATTTGACTTGTTCACTAGTTGACATGTCGCTGGTTTGTTTTTGTTTTTTTGAAATCTTTAAACACTTTAAATCAGAATCAAAAAAATGAAATCAATGATTTTCACTCCTTCATCTCTTTTAAAAAATCATTCAGCCCCTACAGATAGACCTAAAAAGGGATTCAGTGGGCATTAGATCCCAACACTCTGGAGCAGATTTTCGTTTAGATATACGTTTCACCGTATCTTAATGTGAACCATTCTTTGTTTATTTTAAATTCTTACATTTAGATGGATGGTCATCAAAATAAATAGACCTGAAGAATCTGAAAACAAAGGCAATACCAGGATTTCTCTGAATAGTGTTATGTCCATAAATACGAAGATATTATTTAGTAAATTTTTACTGAATGTCTTACACATTTTTAATTCATCCATAAATGCATCCCTTTAATTAAAATCTTGTTTTCATGAACATACAGTTTAATTTAAGATAACAAACACTTTCTTTCCCATTGTACTCATGGGTAATGTTGTTTACTTAGGAAGGAGAAGCTGCATGAGGCTCATGAGCTGCAGCTATATAAAGCAAACCAGCGCCTCCTACTGGAATGGAGTGTCAAACAGAGCAGTGAAATGGCAGAGAAAGGTCTCCCTAAGACCAGAGCTGAGGCCGGCCAACTCATTGTTGAGCATCAGGAATGGAAGGTGAGGGATCTCCTCAAAGATCCAGCTCAGTCTGATGGACTACATCTCAGAAAACAGTCAGTCGTGTGAAACATTAAACTCCATACTCTTTCAGACTGAGATTAACGCCCGTGATGAGCGCATGGACTCGGTTCGGGACTTTGGTCTGGGTCTAATCCGGTCAGGTCACAGTTCGAAGACAGAGATCCAGAAATCTCTGAACCAGCTGGACGAAGCCAAAGCTGGACTGGACCAAGCCTGGCTGAACCGCAACATGATCCTGGAGCAGGCTCGCACCTTGCAGGTGACGATCCAGGATTACCTTTGATACATAAAATGTTGTGTATTTGTGTAAATTCCAATGTAGCCAATTATCTGATCATTCAGGGAGTTCACCAATGTTCCATCACACCTGCATTTAGTTTTAGTTAGCGGTGAACAAATAATTCTGAGATGGTTCTTTGGGCATTCATGAATACACTGATTTATAGTAAATATATAGTCATGTTTATTTATTTATTTTTTTTGTTGACATGTTGCAAGAGAGAGATAGAAATGATCCCATGTCCCACATATCTGCAAGACGTCACAATAATGTCCAAAACTTATTTCTATTGTTGTCCTTTAAATACATCAATATGATAATAATTAATAAAATAACAACAGCTTAGTTCCTTTAGCAGCTTCTTACTACCATTATACAAATACATAATTCAAAAGTAAAAATCAAATCAAAAGAGAAATTAACCAAAACCAGAACTTTTGCCTTAGTGATAATCAGTTTATGTAGCAGTGGTGTTATTTGTGACGCTCATGCTTCAGGGCTTGTGTCAAACAGAAGCGGTATTTCTAAATCATGCCTCACTTTGAAGCTTGTGTAGTCTGTGATTGTCACATGACCAGTAAAAAAATTAGACGACCCACTTAAGTAAAGGCTCATTCACATGGATAACTTGTTTTCCCCCAAAAAAGTGTTTTTCAAGACAGGAGAGTCCTGTCCTGAAAAGTTCAGAGAGCCTAAGGTCCAACACTGCAAACCCACTTTTATTTATTTCTAAATAAGTCAGTAAACAAACCTATGATTTGTTGCACATACATTGTATCACATCAGCATTTCTCCCCACAAAACTATGCATCCCATTGCAATATTATTAGCTGCTACTTATTCATAAAAATTATGCTGTTAAACTTATGTTAGGACCTGCTACATAAAATTTGCCCACTAGATGTCAGTACTCTAAAATATTTCATGAGGGTGCAGAAGTTTGATATAAAACATCTTTAGCATATTTTGCAGTTGTATTGAGAGTATTTGTCTCTTCAGTTGTCAAATTTGACACATTCTCTGAAAGCAAAGCAATGATACAGAAGTTCTACACTTTTTATGGGATTTCTACAGATTTCAGACTCTGCTAAATATTATGAAAGGTCTTAATAACACCCACTACCAGACCAATAAGTATTCAGTGTCTCCAGTGGTGGGGGGCATTTCATATAATGGGTTTTGATCCAACCTCTCTTTGTAAAGCTGAATGTGACATTTTCATTGTAAGTCATGTAAATGCCCCCTTGCTTCTAATGGTTGGTTCTATGCAAATAAGAGCTTGTTAACATAGACCGCTTATTATGACAATAGGTCCTGAGCAGAAATCAATTTCACCTCTCACCAGGATGTTGGTGCACAATAGCACAAGGCCAAGCAACCCACTGGTTAGAAATGTAGAAGAGTGTTGGAAATCTCTGCAATATCATGTCATACATATTAAGTGTAAGAAACTCGGCATGTCTTTAGTGTTCATACTGTAACGCAGCCATAAACCACAGCTTCAGTGACTGTACTGAGTCACTCTTTAATACTTTCTTTTCTTCATCCTGCAGATATTCCTAGAATCTTTAGAGCAGTGTGAGAGCTGGCTCAGCAACAAGGAGGCCTTCCTAGCCAATCAGGACCTGGGGGTAAAGATACATTTATTTAATAAATCAAAGATTTGTGTTGAATTAAGTATTACTATGTTGAGTTCAAGACCATGTTTTTAAGCAGTAAAAAAGAATATTTAGAGAAGCTCACAGCAGAGGTTCCCATGGCAGAAATATGTTTTGCTTGTGTTTTCAGAATTCAGTGACAGAAGTGGAAACTCTGCAGAGGAAGCAGACTCAGTTTGAGGAGGCTCTTGAGGCTCAGGTGGACCAGATAGACCAAGTGGAGAAACATGCTCAGAGGATGATCCAAGAGAAGCACTACGACTCAGACAACATCAGAAGCAAGAGCAGGATACTCGGTACCAGGTGAGAGCATCAACACTGGCAGTGAAAACCAGGTGATATTTAGCATTTCTGTTTTTTGTCTCTCTTTAACAAAACATTTCTATAGGTAAGAAGTTTTATACATCATTTTATATGTTAAATGCACAAAATCATATCTTGTGAGCTCATAGCCAGGTCAACACTGTGCGATTTTAGGCCGTGCCACATAAAAAACACTAATCATGGCGATTTCTTTGGTTGTGGCTCTGAAACGGTAGTCTTGCGTAACTAAAAAAAGTGGTGCTTATTTTCAATTTAGCTTAAATCACTCACTGGACAGATTTGATTTTCTTCTTCCAGTTTACTAATCTATTACAGTGCAAAGAGGCAAAAACTCAAACCTAAATTTAGCAGAGGATAGGATTACACAATATTGCTGAAATGTTAAAAAGTAATCTTATACATTTATATTACAATAAGTAGAACATTAACAATATTTACACTGTATATCTGTCAATTTGATGTTACAAAATCTTTTTCTTTCAGTCAGTCTTTAGGCATCTTTTGATAAGTAGTGCATTTATTTATGTAAATTATAATTTTATTAAGAAACTCACCTATCTGTGTGTAGGTGGAGTCAGCTGCAGCAGCAAAGCAAATCTCGTCACAAAGCTCTGGATCAGTCACTGCAGCTGCAACAGTTCTTATCCAGCAGCTACCAGGTACACTAGACTCTGCTGGATCTTATCTTACTATATCTTACTAGTGTGGTATTGGTTGCCCAGAAGAATTAAAATCAGTGTGTGTAATATATTTAGTTTTTCAGATAAAAATAAATGTGTCTTTTTCAGGTGTGTGTGTGGCTGAATGAGTGTAACGCTGTGGCGTTAGATGAGAACTGGAGGGAGCCAACCAACCTTCAGGCCAAACTGCTGAAACATCAGAACTTTGAAGCAGAGATCCTTGCTCACCGCTACAGAGTGGACACGCTCAACAAGGTTCGCTTTCTGTTCATGTGTGTTGTGTGTGGCAAGCACCTAGTTTTCGACTTTAAGATTTAGACTTGGTTTTGGGGCTTAGGTTAGAATTTCATTAGGGTAAGTCTTGGGGTTAGGCAGTTAGGTGTGATGGTCGAGATTAAAGTAAGGGCCTATGGAATGTGTCAGTGATGGCCTCACAAAAGGGCTTATCATATGCTGGTTGATTTGTTATCTTGTAGTCAATCAGTATATGAATACCTCAGAGAATAATGTACACCAGTACAGCAGTCTGTCATGTTTCTTACTTTCAGAATTTGCAGTCACAGGCTCTTTGTTCAAAAAATACCTTTCCTTTACTGGAAATTGCCTCTTTATTCACACGACCACCAATTAGTCAGTGACTTTGTGCTACAGCTAATTCTGACACAATGCTATAGTTTAGAAAAACTCATTTATGTAAAAGTAGTCATCATAACACAAGAAACCAGATAAACAGAAGGACTACTTAAGGTTCTTATTTGTGCTTATGAAACCTGGTTCAACTTTTGCCACAGAGCAGTGTTTTGGTAACTAAATTTAGGTTTTCAGTTTAATTGTTGAGTTAGCTTAGGTGTATATTTATTGTGGGAGTTGCATCCAACAATATTTTCCTTTCAGCCGTATGAATTTTGATATAAAGTTATTGGACTAAAGTTTTGGGGTTTTTTAGGATGGGGAGAAGTTGTTGTCTGATTGTGGCTCACCTGAAGCAAAGATTCAACCTCGACTCAGAGAGATGACAGACAGCTGGGATGCTCTGATCCACAACTGCAAGGAGAAGAAAGCCAGACTGCAGGAGGCCTATCAGGTACAAATTATTTGCCCCCTATGAAATTGAACAAAACTCTTAACATGCCATGGAAACGTCTGTAACTAAAAGTGGTGATAGTTTAATCTTGATGGAAGACCCAGTGGCAACCCAAAGATAGACTGTGGATTAGTTTACAGTATTTTTCAGTGTCAACATAATCTTCTTTCTTCATGATCCCATGCACTTGAACAAGGTTCCACATGACTGAAGTAGCAAAACAGCCCCACAACATCATGCCTCCACCACCATATTTAACTGTGGGAACTATGTTTCCCTTCCTTCACCAAAAGCAGCATCAATGTGGCCAGACATCTCTGGTCTCATGAGACAGCCTCCCTTGAAAACATCATGTCCAAAAGAGGCCACGACCTATAGTAGGCAGTTTTCAGTAGCTGTGTTCATAAAAGGCAGATTTCTTATATTTGCTTAATTTGTTTATTTGATCTTTGATCTACAATTAAACATTAATAAAAAAAGAATGCTGTCTGTTAGTGGGGGTAACAGAACTAGGCAGAAATCAGTGTTTGTGATTTTTGTGTTTAGGCGCTGCAGTTCCAACGTTCAATGGATGACATGGACCACTGGTTGAGCTCAGTGGAGAGAGAACTGGCCAGCGAAGACTGCGGCAGTGACCTGCCATCAGTCAACAGACTGTTGAAGTCTCTTCAGGGGCTGGAGGAGGAGGTGGAAGGACACAGAGAGAGAATCCAGGTACACAAGTTTCCCTGATCCAAGTTTAAAATATTCATAACAGTCAAAACTACAAATGTGTTTTGTGTACAATGTTATTTCTGCTCCTTGAAATCAAATCCAGTAAACAAGTGCTTATGAGAAACTGGAATAAGCACATAAGCATTTTATTTTGCTTAAAAAGCGTCATAATCTGTGTCAGTTTTGCTAACTTGTCAGTATAGATAATCATTATCATTAATACAGATTTTTATTTGGCCCTGTACAATGGTGAAATCATTTTCATTTAATGTTGTTACAAATTAATTTGGTCTGTTTAGAATTTGTAATGAGCACAGAGGCACTGTGACCATGGTAACTAAATATTTTGTACATTTTTCTAAAATTGAACTTTTAATAAGGTAATATTATGCCATTATATTAAAAGGTGATGCCTTTGTGTAGGAAGTAGTGCCAGTGAGTGTTTGTACTACATATCATATGTTTATTTAACAGGGTCTGTTGGAAACAGCAAAGAATTTCCACTCACAGGGAAACTTCCTGGCCGAGGAAATCCGCACCAGAGTGGCAAACACCATCAACAAGTCTGATTCCAATACAATACATTGTATAATTTACTGTTAGAAGACTTATAGAGGGAAAATACTGTATAATATTAGATCTTATCTTAGTGAAACCAACATAAAACTGCAATATGAAACAGTTAATTGTTCAACCCTAATCAAATGTATCCATTGTTCTCGGATGAATTAAAATCATTGTGTGTGTTATTGTCTGCTCTGTCAGGTACAACAGTCTGTCTGAGCCCCTGCAGAATCGCAGGGATGCCCTGGAGGCCTGGCATGTTCTGTTCCAGTTCTACAGAGACCTGGAGGAAGAGGTTGTCTGGCTGAACGACAGACTTCCTTCCATCACTGCTAAAGAATGGGGAAGCTCCCTGAGCAGCACCCAGCAGCTGCTCCAGAAGCACCAGGTAACCAGAAAAAATGTCACTGGGAAGTTCTGTATTTTAAAATATTTTAAATAAGAAGCTGTTCAAAATTTTTTTCAGGCTGTTATGCTGGAGATCTCAAACCATGCCCCATTAGTCCAGGCTGTTCAAGAGGCGGGGCATAGTCTGGTAAGGAACCAGCATTTTTGGTGCAGAATCCAGTGCATACGTTTTTTTATGTATGCACTGTTTATGCAGTCTAGTGAGGTCTAAGTTTGTTATATAGTTTAAAGTTTTAGATTAACAAAATGGCAACAACATTTACAGTTAGTATATGTCTAAATCATGCTGACACTCTCAGGTAAGAGGCCGTCACTTTGCATCTCATGATATTCGGGAGCGTTTGGAGGAGCTCAAGACCCTACATGAGAACCTCATGATGGAAGCAGAGAAAAAGGGGAAACTCCTGCAAGAGGCACTCAGCATTCATACCTTCCTTACTGAGGTAAGATTGAAACAAGACAGCTATGAAATCATATACACTTAGTGTTAGGAAACTACAATGTTGGACAAACACCAACATATAACTTTTTTCATTGTGCCTTTAGTTATTTAATCAAAATGAAGCCAAAAAGAAGAAAAACACACAGGCAAAAAAGTGTCCCTATGATGCAATAACTTGTAGATCCACCTTTGGCAACAATAATAGTTATCATTTCCTGTATTACTTTACCAGTCTCATTGTTGTGGGGGAATTCTGTCTATTTATTAATTGTGATGATAAATGCGTAACTGTCTTAAGTTCCTACCACAGCATTTCAGTTGCATTGAGGTCTGGACTAGGCCATTTCAAAACCTCGATTCTGTTAATTTTTTCAGCCATTCTGATGTAGAGTTGGAGCCTAAATCATTACTAAGCCACTACCATGTTTGACAGTGGGTATAAGGTGTTTCTGTTGAACTGCTGTGTTTGGTTCTGTATGTTGCTGAGCATTAAAGCCAACTCCACTTTGGTCTAATCTGTCCATAGGGTGTTGTTCCAGTCCACCTCTTGTAGATTGTTTAGATGCAGTTTTGTGTACCTCAGTTGTATTTTTGTGTTCTTTTTAGATAGAAGAAACTTTCTACCTGCAACCCCTCCAATCAAACCATACTTGTTCAGTATTATTCTAATTGTGCTGCCATGGACTTTAATATTTAACCAGCTCAATGAGGCTACATCTCAGACCCTAGATGTAGCTCTTGGATGTTTTTGTATTTCTCTGAGCATTGCACGGTTTGACCTTTTAGGTAAATGTTTTGAACATCCACTTCTGGGAATTTTGGCAACTGTCTTGAATACTTTCCACTTGTGGATAATCTTTATAGATTGATGTGTACAAACAGTTGCTTCTCTAAGACCATTGCTTGTGTATTTCCCTCTTGCCATAGTGTTAACACACACCTGAATGCTCCAGACCAACTAAAACTGCTTTTATAGAGGTCTGCAGACCCGCTGATGATAAATTAATCAAGCGGTGATGATTAGCCACACCTGGCTGTAACTTACCCTCTTAAGTCTTATAGATGCAGTAAAGGGGCACTTTACATGTTTTTTTCTGCTTGGCTTAATTTTGTTTTATAATGGTACAGGGAAAATATTTTGTTGTTCATCTAATGTTTTATTTATGTAAGACCCTTTAAATCAGATCAGTTTTGAAAATGGAAAGAAAATAACAGATCTAGGTGAAGATAGAAAATCGATATGATGCTTAAAGAAAAAGGAACAAGTAAGTGTGTTTGTGTTAAGGTGTCGGAGTTGGAGCTGTGGTTGGAGGAGCAGCAGACAGGTTTAGAGTCTCGAGACTGTGGGAGGAGCGAAGAGGTGACAGAGTCTCTGCTGAGAAAACTAGATTCTGTGGATGTGGAGCTGGAGAACCACAAGAAGATTGTGGAGAAGCTGCAGGAGAGCGGCGCATCACTGCAGCACCTTGGACACCCCAACAGGTAAAGACAAAGCGTGATTATCTCTGGACTTAAACTCTGGCATCCGGCAAAGCACATTAGTTTACAGTATTAAACTTTTTTTTTGTTGTTGTTTGAATTCTTTCATTTTGTTTTTGGATTTTTAAATCATGTTTAAAATGTTGGTCTCATGTCCCTCTGTCTCAGTCACATGGTCAGTGAGGCTCTTCCAGCTGTTCTCGAACACTTCAAGACTCTCTTGCGACTTTCTGCCTCTCGTCGAGCTGCTCTAGAAGATCAACTCCGACTATACGTGTTTGAAAGAGAAGCCAAAGAACTACAAACATGGTTGACCTCCAAGAAGGCTGTGGCAGAGTCTCGAGACTTTGGACAAGATCTGGAGGATGTAGAGGTGACTCACATGAGAAGAAAATAAACTTTAATTAAGTTTAGAAACATAATGCTGTATTTGTGTTTATTGTGCTTCAGAAATGGGTGATATGTATATTATTTAGAGGCATCACAGAAATTGACCTACTCAAAGGATTAGTCTGTTCAACACCACCGATTCCTAACAAAAAAAGTATGCTTTGGTTGGAGCATATTTATATATGTTTGGCTTCTACCACTGGATCATACCAACAAATTTAACAACAAATTTCAGTTAATTCAAAATGGCTATAATACTGCTGTCTGGAAAACATAATCAAAATACCTAAACATGTGCAGCAAAAAGTTCCAATAAATATGAGAAAAAAAAGAGAAAAATTAAGAGAGATTAAAATGGACTATGTATTAGTTCTGTACATTTGATTTAAAATCACATAAGTGTTGTTTCCATATCAACCATATCCATATTCCATATCGTTCTTTATCCTGAGTGAAATGTGTGCAAAAGGAAACTAAAGCAGTGTGACTGCTTTATTTAAGTAGTTTATATTATTCAATTGTGTTTTTTAGTAATACCCAGCTCTGTTTATAATAATGACACCAATTTCTCTTTCAGAATGGCTTGAATTAAAATTTTTAAATGGGTAATAACTCTCCCCATTTCTCCTCTCTTCCTTTTTAGGTCCTTCAGAAGAAGCTGGAAGTTCTGGCATCAGAGGTGTCTGGTCTAGGCCGTAGCCGTCTGACCTCAGTACAGCAGCTCGGTCGGGGGCTGCTGCAGGACAGTCAAGCCCGGAGGACAGATGATGCCCTCAGCAGTCTGTGGGATGACCTCAACAGCAGCATTGGGACCAGAAAGCAGGTACAACACTGTTACCTGTGCATTGTGCAGGCCTGGATGTAAAGACAACTCTCTTGTAACTGTAACCGTCCATGTTTTACAGTATCTGCTGTCTGCGAGGGAGATTCATCAATTTAATCACGATGTGGACGAGCTGAAGGGCTGGATGGCTGAGAAGGAGGCTGTACTAGACTCAGAGGACCAGGACCATGACCTACAATCCATTCAGGCTTTGCTAAGACAACATGAGGCGCTGGAGGTAGGAAACACTCAGGGGAACATAAAAGCTGAAGTGTAGAAGTGACAGCCGACATTAGTAAATGGACTGAAACCACTGTAAAAAAAATATGAATAGGGACAACTCATTGGGCATTTTAACCATAGAATAAGTTGCCAAACATAAAACTGATAATTGTAAAAAGTTTGAAATAAATTGAATTGCCTCATTGCTGTTGTTTTCTGTCAGAGGGATCTGGATTTGATCTCAGAGGAAGTAACTAGAATCAGAGAGGAGAGCCAGGCTTTGATTCATCGACAGCCAGAGGCTGGATCCTCTGTAACGCAAAGGCTGAAGGAGCTGGATGCCTGCAGGTCCAGCATCCAGGACAAGGCCTCAAGACGCCGCACCAGACTGGGCCAGGCAGAAGATGTGCATAAATACTTATCCCGTGGTACTGAACTTGTGTAGGTTATCAAATATTTTACTTCTTTCAGCTTTTCTGAATGGAACTACTCCATAAAGACGTCTACATGTTACCAAATGTATTTACTAGTTTGATTGATTCATTTGTTTGAGTCTTTAGTCATTTTCACATATGCAATTTTTTGCGGACTTGTGTTTTCACATGTGCAGCACACAGCAGGAGATAGTCTGGGTAAGAGTGTGATCTCACTCAGGGTAACAACCCCTTTAGTTTTGGGTGGTGTAAGGGGCACAACATGACAGAAAAAGTCCACAGCAGAAATCATTTGTGTTTTGTTTTGAATCAGGTGTTTGCGTTCTCACATGCAGCTCACTCAGGTAAAGTCTGAAGAAGTTCAGGATTCCAGTTCATGTGTGGAAGCACTTTTATAAGACAAAAAACTTAGTATAAGGCATACTGTGTTCTGTTGTACTCTTACTAGAAATCTTACCAAAGCATAAAAACCCCCCTTAATCAGCTACTTCAACAAATTACCTTCAGAAAAAAACGGGATCCTTTAACAGATGTATCTGAGACACTTTGCTACTGAAGAATGTTCAAGTTACAAAATGACTGGATAACTGGATAACCTGGATAACTGCTAGGTTTAAAGTACTTTGGTATTCTGCATCTACATCTGCCTGCTCTATAAATGGATCCAAACTGAAATGCAGTACAGCTACGCCTACCTTATATCAACAAGGAAAACAATTTTCTAATATAGGTTATAGGGTATTAAAGATCTATATTAAAGATAATATAGTATGTGTGGTCTGATTTGGGTGGCTTCTATCCCAGGTCCTGGCTTAAGGAGATGCTGTCTTTGGTGCGAGGGGAGAAGAGCACTGAGGGAACTGACCTGGAGCAGCTCATTAAAAAGCACGATGAGTACCGCATCCAGATTGACAGGCAGCTCAGCAAATCACAGGCTGTGAAAGATGAAGGGAGACGCCTGGTAGAGAAAGGAAACTTCATGTCCCAGGAGGTAACAGAGCCACAACAGACATAAAATCTTATAGTGAACTGAAACATAGTATCTAAAGAAAATCTTTAACTTCTTCCCCCAACCAGGTGGAGGAACGGGTTCTTGAGCTGGAGGGGCTTGAAGACCAGGTGGAAACGGTTTGGACGGAAACCAAGTTGCTATATGAGGAGGAGCTGGAAATTAAGCTCTTGCAAAGAGAACTGGAGCAGGCAGAGCGCTGGCTGAACTCCTATGAAAACATTCTGACAGCTGAGGACTATGGGGTAGGTCAGGATTGAGGATTGTGACCCCTGACAAGATGGGCTGAAAAAATGTTACAGTTCAGGTTAATTCATTCATTCCGCATAGTGCAACATGGAATAAGGATAAGTTCAACACAAACAAAAATTGCAGACATGTACAGACAGGATAGTCTTAAAGGCTGTTGCTCTTTCATTAGGTGATGCTTTACATCAAGCTGATATTTATATGGGATTTTTACTTGTAATTACCTACTTAATTATTAATTACTTAAGTAAAACATTCTTTGACCTTAAATACCTTAAACAAAACAAAGTGGATAAATCTGTTCTGTTCTCTTGGGTCATCAAGGACTCTGTGTCAGATGTTATGGAGCTGCTGAAGAGGCAGGAGGACTTGGAGGCTATGATCCAGGTCCAAAGCGAACGCTTCATTGCACTGCAGAGAAGAAAAACACAGGTTTGTTGTGTCTCAAGTCTCATAGCCATAGTAATACAGTAGCTCAGCAATTCTGTCTCTGTTTCTGTCCATTACACAGAGTATGGGTGCGTAAGTGTCCATGAATCCATTTGTTTCACTTTTCCACAAAGCACTTTTATAGCTTTTGATATTGCACATAATCATTTGAGCATGGATCATCCAGGGCTACTAAAATGAAATACAATAGTTTTAATTTACAACAATACTCAGCTGTACCTAAAGCAGACTGCCTTCCATTTTTAATTGGCTTAAACATTTACACTACACACATAGATAATCAAAATAATAATAAAACAGTTCAGTCTATTACACCTTTAACAGGACAAACCTGTCCTAACAACATCTGAATGTGCCACTTTGACTTTGTGGCCGATTTACGTTTAAGTTTAAATTTATGTGTTCAAATAAGGTTAAGCTTTGAGAAGTAGCTGTGGTAATTGGTTTCACCACATTTAATAAACACTATTTTGTCTTTTCTCTAAATCTGTGTTTTATTTTTTTATACCAGAGAGAGAAGAGACTGGGTCTTCATGGAATGGAGGACAAAGATCTCCAGGACAGAAGACCTCCAGCTCGGGTTTCCTCCCTGAGAAGTAAACCACTGGATCCAAAGACCCCGCGGATCTCTTCCTCTAGAGACGTACATTCAGTCAGCAGTGGCGGGCAGACAGACAAAACATTGAAATCGTCTATGCTAGATGAGAAAATAGACAATCTTTTGGTGGATACTAGTTTCAGCGGATCCACTAGTCCTCCTTTGAGTCCACCTCTCCACCCTAAACCAGATTCTAGGTTTAGCACCAGCAGGAGGGCTCCAGAGGAATCAGCCAACGGTCCTCTAGCAAGTCCCAGCCTCCATTCACCATCTCACTCACCTCCACTAGTCAAAAAGCTTGTTTCTCCCATCGAACAGTCTGATATTCCTGATGCTGCCACTCCACCTACTGCTAAACAGGATACACCACTTGACTCCCCAGCTGCTTCACCAGTCACAACAGAGGTTTCTGATTTACTTGATCTTACTCCTCCCCTAGGAGAAGTGCTTACCTCTGCTCCACAGCAACAGCAGACGTTGGATGCACCAGAGGAACAATCCACACCTGAGGTAAAAACTTTGAGTCAATTATCAAATGTAAACTGAAAGTTTGAATGAATTAAATGAAAAATGATCAACATTTGAGATGCTGATGGTTAGAGCTGTAATGAAACTGTAAAAGAATGCTTACTTGTGTGGGTTGTGTCTGCTTTAAGCTGGTCTGGTGTGCAAGGCTCTTTTGTTTACTTGATGTTTGTTTGGTCTTTTTATACTGATTTTAAGGTATTTATTTTGATTTTTTTTTTTTTTTAATATATATTGCACAGACTGTCTGGCACCTTAATTTTGTAGTACGATGTTGCAATGACAAAGTTTATCTGTTCGCCTGTCCGTTTATCTATCAATCATTTTAACATAACTGCATCTTACACTGATACAGGTAACAAGGGTGCAGTCAGTCCAAATGGAGGGGATGCTGGAGATCAAGCTGAAACATGGAGAAAACAAGGTGAGGGCCTCATCAGAGATTTTTCTAAAAGTACGTTTCCTGGTTCTTCTGGAGGTTTCTTCCTTACTTAAAAAGGGAGTTTTTCCTCTCCACTGTTGCCTAGTGCTTGCTCAAAGGGGGATTTGTTGGGTTTTTCTTATTATTTAGTTGTATTGTAAGGTCTTAAACCTTACATTGTAAAGTGCCTTGAGATGACTTTTGTTGTAATTTGGAGCTATATAAATAAAGTTGAATTGAATTGAATTCTCTACCTGTAATTGTAATACTGTAGAAGCTTGGTGAAGCATAGTATTAAATTATTGTAAAATGTAATCCTGAGGTCTGAACCAAATGTAATCCACCCAATTGCAGTTGTGTGAGTTCTGTTTGAACATGCACACAACTGTGCAACCCCAGATTAACATGAATTCTGAGCCCATGCTTTAAAAACTGATCCAGGTTAAAAATAACTCTCTTAAAGAGTCTAATGAGGATGAGCTTTTTTAGAATTCACTTAGTAAGGTATTGTAAAAACATTAAACAAATGACAAAAGAATGAGCACTACTGTATGTTCCTGAATTGCAGCCAAGTGGTATTTAGAATGGGTTAATTTACTAGTTTAACGACAACTGCAAATAAATGGTGTCAACAGCTGTGTTGTCTCTGTGCAAACACAACACAACTGATTTCTGCTGTTGGTGGTGCAGGGTCTGGAGCACTGGGAGGAAGTATTCGCTGTTCTGGAGGGAGAGACGCTCAGCCTCTTTAAAGACAGAGCAGCTGCTGCAGAGGTAGGAGAAACTGACAAAATATACAAAAACATGCAAAACATCCAACTTAATGAGAGATGATGATGATGTGTAACAGCAGTGCAGTGAAATATTTAGAACATTTAGAATGAAAAGCGTGTGTTGTGTGTGTTGTTTCCACAGAGGACCTCCAGGTGGCCTCCTGTCAACATGACTGGAGCAGTTTGCAGAGAAAACTCCCAGTACAGGAGGAAGGAGAACACATTCAAAGTTATGTAAGTAAGCAAACTGGCATTAGGTTTTGATTCTCCACAGCTTTGCTGGATGTTTCACACAAAGTAAACACACAAGCTTTAAATTGTTTAATTTTAATGGCAGCTTTCATTTAGGCAGTTTAATAATTAGAAATGAATGTATTTGTTTGGATATTGTTTCCTCAGAACAAAAACCTCACAAGGTATTAAAGTCTCTTCTTTTCTGTTGCTCTGCCTTAGACAGTAATGTTGGCATGTCTGCTCTGTGCATTTGGGTCCAGAAGTATTTGGACAGTTACAGAGTTGGACAGCGTTCATGATTTTGCTTTTATACACCACCACAATGCATTTGAAATAAAACAATCAAGATGTGATGAAAAGACTTTCATCTTTAATTTACGAGCGTTCACAAAAATCTGGCATTTACCATTTAGAAATTACAGCCATGTTAATGGATTTAAGGTTTCAAAACCGTCAAATTTCAGTGAGCTTTGATACAGATTTAACTTGCATTTTTGGATGGCACAGCAAACTGTGTCGACAGTGACTTTTGTGTATTACAGAAGTGTGTCTGTTTTTGAAATGATTTGTAAAAAATTCTGTTTGTAAAAATGTGCACTGCTACATATGTAGAGAGACATAGTAATGATCTCACAGCAGCTTACTAAAGCCAAAGAAACATTTATATTTAATCATTTAGCAGATGCTTTTATCCAAAGTGACTTACAAGTGATTGACAGCTACAGTGGTTTGGGGTCTTGAACATGTAGCCAGGAGGAACCGGGAATCAAACCACTAACCCTGGGATTGGCAGACAACTACTCTACCAACTAGCTACATGCTGCCAAAACTGAGAACCTGAGCTAAATTCTACATTTTGTGAGACAGAGCCTGAAAGCAGCAATATTCAAAACAAAAGTACCAACGCTTTGATGTTGAAGGAGACAGTCAGCATTTTGGTTACTTGTTGGTAAACCGTATTGTTGTAATGGTTTTTCTTTTTTTGTTGGCTGTGTGTTTGTTTGTGCTTCTGTGTGCATGTGCATGGGTGTTGTATGACTGTCCTTCAGACTGGAGGATGGCAGTCAGTACCTGTTTGCAGCATCCAGCAGAGAGCTCCAGTTGCTCTGGGTGAAGAAGCTCCAAAACTGCCCCAAATCTGCTAGCAGTGACTCTGACAACTTTGGGTAAGCACACAGACGCATGTCTACATCTTACTGTATTTTTGTGACCCTCACATATGTAGTATGTTCTCCAACATCTAATATACTCCCTAACCTCAAACTACAACCAAGTGAAAGCCCTGTGAAGAATAAAAATAAAATAAATACACATTCCACCTTCACTTTCATAAAGTGGCTGAAACAGAAAATTACAATTAGTTTTATTCATGTTACCTAGTCGTTACTGATTTTTTTTCCTCTCTTTAACTGTGACCTAGAGTTTAAGCTTAAGCGGTGCCCCAAGAATTGGTGCTCTTCACTCATGGACCTGTTTTTAAACCTCTCCACACCAACACTCCAAGGTGCACCAGTCTCCTTATCGCTCAGCGTGCAAGTGAAATTCCATTCTACTCCACTCTAATCGCATTCATATACTTTAAAAAAGTGAAAAATTTTTTATATAGCTTAAACAATAGCCCTAAATCTAAAAGAAATAAAGATCAGTGATTTGCAATAGACAATTTTTGTCTAAAAAGTGGATTGCGCATGCTTCAAACTCATGGTGTTAAAGGGCCTGGACCTACTTGGAGCATCACAGATGGTGATGCTTCTTTTCTTTATTAAAATAAAAAAAACTTGCATGCTCACATGCTCTGTCACATACCCTTCATATCTGCTGCCTTATATTTAAAATTTAAGCCTTTAAAATTTACTACATTGGTTTCCATTCATGTATATTAAAATCAACTGATGTTGACTTGAAGTTACTCGAAACTTCTCACTGAAATGCAGTTTTGAAATAAATATTGAAATACTCAGAAACCTACCATTACCTACTCAACACTTAAAGCAAGACAGATATTGTGTAAACAATAACTAAAGCATGTTTTTTCAATAACTGATTTGTGTAAAAAAAAAAAAGTCTTATTCAACGACTAATATGAAACTTGAAACCTGATTTAATGCTCAGCTTGTGTGTTTTAAGACCTGTGTAGGTGAAGAACCACTGAATCCTGCAAACTGCAAAAGTGTTGGAAGTTGATTGCCCTTCAGCTGCATGATTGTAATATTTTGTTGCAATAAAAATGTTTACTTGTAGTATTGTTTTGTTCTATGTGCTAAAATACTTCTCTTTAAATATTCGCTCAACACACCCCGTTTTTTTTACCTCTTCAAAATCAAATAAAGCATAAAGCTCATTATTTAAATTATTGAAACCAGCAAATAATTGAGTCAAATTAAAGGTCTGATCAAGCATTCAGCAGCTGACAGTTTTTATACATAGTGCTACAGATATGATTTAGTCAACTGAGAGCATATCGAGTTTAATATAACAATATTTTTTCCTAGTGGTTATTTTTATAAGCAGCCAGAATATTCTTGTTTGATTGAACTGCTCCTGATCTAAAGATTTTCACATATCAAACGGATTTCCTGAAATGAACAGAGAGCTGTTGATATAAAAGCATTGCGTGGACGGTTTTAGGGTCACACAGGATGTCTGTCAGTCAGAAGTGTTTCAGACTGAAGTGGTTTCCTTCAAACAGCGTAAGGTAATTTGACTTTGACTTTCACATCTACCTGTTCACACTGTGCACTGTGGGAACACCAGGCACCGCTCAGGTGGGTGAGAGGCTAAAGAAATGAAACTCCCTGCCAGCAGGATTTTTCTTTAATGAGATACTTTGACAAGGTGAATTACATTCAGCGGGCACACAGTGGTGGAAAAGCACACGGTGGCACAGGACACGCATTACATCTGGTTTAGTTTGCAGCATGGAGATGAAATGCACTGTACTGCAGAGGAAACACAGCTACAGTAGAAATACAACCATGAAGTGATTTATGGAAGAGAGACATGCTTAGGAATAGAAACAAAAAATACACTGTGGTTGTAACAACAGTTAACAATGAAGCTATTTACTGACCAACAACCCCTGAGATGAGCCAAACCTGACACGTCACGTTTTTAGCTGTTGGAAGGTGTTTTTTTTTTTTTTTTTGCTATTATAAAGCTAGGCTAGCTGTTTGCCCCTGTTTCCAGTCTTTGTGCTCAGCTACACTTTAACATATGCTGGAACATAAATGTACTAAGGTTCTCTTAATCAAGACTTAATCAAAGAACTCTGAGGATTTAGAAACTTCTTTCTTTATTTAAAATGAAGAAATATAAAAAATTCTGTGCTATTTCTAGATCACAACTTAAATTATAACAAATCTGTGACATGGAAGAAAAGAATACAGCAGCTCACAGAAGCACTCACAAACTCATAAAAGCTTGTTCAGTAAATCAATCTGCAGCCATTGTTATAAAACTGCACCAGTTTTAAAACTGACTGTGCCTCAAGTTTGTAGAGGCAAAAGCAGAGCATTGCTGAGCAGCACTGTGTTTGTTGGAAACATCACAACTAAGTGACAGAATAACAATTTGATTTCTGACACTAAGCAAAGAAGCGCTTATTCAGAGACGCATCATGACTGGACTGAAGGGTCTAAGGAGGAAGTACATGACTCTTACAGGCTTAGTGGAAGATTATTCTTTTACCCAAAGAAGAATCAGATACCAATAGAAGAGCAATACAGCAACCTTAGTTTTATCACAGGTAGAAAAACAGCTTCATCTAAGAAAGGTTGTGGCCTCAAAAGATCAGTAGAAGCCTCTAATCTGGCTGTTACTTCTAAGACCACAGGCTGTGAAAGATGCAGTCTTCATTTGATATCTTTGTTTCATTGCAAATGATGCAACTCGACATTTTCTACAAAGGATGTAGTCAGTGGTACAAATTTGCTTAAATTTGACTTGACATAGAAATAGAGCAGGATAATATTTTTTCATTTACGTATGTCTTTTCTTTATTCTTAAACTTTGATTATTTTCAGGTGTGGTCTCAGCCTTTTGGATCCTACTAATATCCATCTGAAGCACTTGCATATACAGAACACAGCCAAGTTTTGTTTCTTAAATGTTTTCTTTGGTTGCTTTTTAGCTAGCAAACTAACATGTTAGCTTTATAAAATCATAACACAGGCATCCAAAGTCAGTGGTTTGGAACTAGGGGATTCATTTGACTTACTACATTTTGTCTGGAAAAAAAAAAAAACAAAAATTAATAAGAGTCTGCGTTTTAGGAGAACGTCATCCGTCAACCCGAGTTTGGAGAAGTTGGTTGAGATTCCAGGCAACTCGTCCTTGACCAGACCTGTGGACGGAAGAGATGATAGCCTGGAGAGACAATCCTCCACAGAGGCCCAACCTCCTCCCAAGCCCCCGCACACCTATTATAACGAACACCACTATCCTGAGGGAGGGGAAGTCAGAACTGCAGGTGAGACGACGCAGCAGATTACTGCACATTAGCAGATAAACAAATACGTCTGTGTACTGTAGTTTTCTGAGTGCTATTTGATACATTGCAGATACACAAATTCCTCAAAGCCAGCCTCCTTCAGTACCTCCTCCTGTATCCCCTGAGACTCCGGACCCCCCTGCTGTGTCCCCATCGAAGATGAATGTATTCATGAAGTTTTTTACAAAGAAATAGATTACTGATCAGTAGCCCATCTTTCCTGATCACCGTTATGTCACCTTCATTTTGGGGAATCCAAATGGTGCAGGTGACACAGTTACTGAAGATACATGTGAAACTCTTGTAAGTCTTCTTTACAACAAACAATGACATTGAAATTAAGAGGTTTCATTGTCAGCAATACAGAAATAAATTCTGATAAAGCATTACCAAATGCCAAGTAAAAATAAGTTAACTTTTTAATTTAAAAAAAAAAGGCTTTAATAAAAAAAATACTGCCTGAAACCTGACAAAGAAATAAAGGTAACGTAAAAAAACATAAAAAGTAAAACAGTGCGATCTTAAGCAATGGGTCTGGTTTTTGAATAAATTGTCAGGCGCCACAGTTTTGGTTTTAAAGTAAACTAACTTAGTGTTCCTAGTGAGCTGTGTCAGTCCTGCTGCTGATCGTGTTGATCAAAAGCCAAACTACAATAAGTTCTTTCTACCTATGTTCTAAAGATTTTCAAACTGTAAAGGAGATGCAGATGGAGAGAGGTGACGTGAAGGGAAGATTGACCTCTGACTCATTTTGCAATTTAAATCATCTGACTGTTACAAGCAGTCATTTCCATTCATCCTCGGAGTCACAGTCAATCACAAATACATTTTTTTTTTTAAGGTTTTCTTCGGAATGAATGAATCCATCACTCAGGAGCTGCTAGCAGCTAATTCAGCTTCTGTTAATGGTGCCAAACAAATGCAGGTTGGGCTGCAGCTTCAGATTCCAGTTTAAGAATGATTTCAGAAGTAAGAGTAACAATAAGATTTCTTAAATCTCATTTAGGCATAGCTATGGCTCAGCAGGTAGAGCCAATCCCAATGGGTCAGGCTATCACCTTGGATCACCTTGTATCAGTGTGTAAATGAGAAGCAAAATTGTAAAGCACTTTAGGTACTAGTAAGGTAGGTCATTATAAAGTGCTGACCATTTACCGTTTAATTAAAGGACCACAATGTTAGACATAAGTGTTAACTTAATTGATTTGATGATTTTTTTTAAAAGCAATGTTTAATTTAAATGTATTAAGGGAAGAAAACCATATTAATATTTCAACTCTAGGGGAACAACTGGGAAATACTGTGACAAACTACAGCAGAGAGACACAGTGACAGTTGGTTCACCTGGTACCTAATAATTTAATGAAAGTAATTAATTTGTTTAATGAATATCATTCTATAGTTCCATCACTGTAACTTGCATGAAATAAAATCTGCTATGAGATTAAAACACTTTAATTTAGTACTTCTAAACAAAATTATTACAGATTTAACTGTAAAATGCCTAAAACAACAATATTAAATTACCTTAAGTTTTACAAACCACCACATGTGTTTGTTTAGTTTGAAGCCCAAAAAGCTTTAAATCATTTTTTTAACACAAATACAAAAGAAAAACCCAAAGCTCTGTGTGCTTGAACCCATATTACTGGGGAGTAGTCTTTGCAAATGCAATGTTGTTGTTTTTTTTCTAATTTTAAGCAGGTTCACTTCTGGTCAACATTTCATTTCCAAAGCTGCAATACACAAATGGTTACATCTGTTGATGATCTGTTTACATCCTCCCCTGATGAGAATCCGCTTATGTGTCTGATCTAAAACAGTTTGAAGTGACTTCATCTGAAGAGTTTTCCTCCATTACATGATCGCAACCTTCAGAAAAGTGATACTTGCTCATAGACAAATGATTGACAGCTAATCAATTCAAACTAATTTCTCACATGTGGAAGCAGAAATCATTTCTTTAAGACATCATTTGGCAGAGATGATGCTCCATGTTTTAGTGATTTATTTATTTATTTTTATTTTATTTAAACTTTGGTTACTGATTCTGGAAATGAACTCTATTTATTTATTAATGAGCAACAAATCCAAACATCTTCAGAGTCATCATCTCCTCCATTCAATCAGATCAATAAGTGAATCATTAAAAATAATGAGTCAGATTAATATGTGACAGAAATCAGGAGTTCATACACTTAATCGCTTTGGGAAATTAAAGCCAATTGAAGTGTTTGAGTGAAAGTCATTCAGACACCGACTACAGTTTATGAATCATAAACATCATAAATATGTGATGTAACTTCATTAGTTATGTGTTGCTGTTTCTGTGCATCCAATTAGAACAATGTTATTTATTTTTATTTCATTGATTTCTGTTGCCTTTACACTGTGGCCAACCCTGTCTCCTGAAAATTATGTTCCTGTACAACTGAACTGCAACCGCAATTATGTTTTTGTAGTGAATGTAATCATATAATCATTATGCTGTGATGCAGTGTATTTTTATTTTTTGGTTTTTTTTAATGAATGAAGACGTGTATTGACAGAAAAGCAAGTTGAACAAGGTGGTTGGGCAGAGTGTGTAATGTGCAGGGCTGACAAAAAGAAGACCCAAAACCTGTGTGAGGTGAGTTTAGGCAAGAAAAGCAGTTTGGTTACATTTTAATACAGACACTCAATTATGGCAGCCTGAAATCTTACCCTGACTTCACCCTGTGAGTGCCTGAATTCAGCCTTAAAAACTAATAACATTGGAGTTAGAAAACTCTGTGTTGTTATGGCACTTTAGAAATTTACTCAGAAAAGAATTTGATGTTTTTTAATTGATATATTAATTTACTTAATAGTGAGCATATCGTCATTGTGCTTACAGAAAATGTAATGTGACGCAGTTTATTTAGGAGACTGGGTTCCTTTAGGATGTTTATAATATTGTTAAATTGCAGACAAACCTTTATAGATACACTAAACTAATTCCTTTGATTGAACTGCACTAAATGTTTTAATAAAGTGTTTCCACATGTCATCATTGATCACCTGATCCTCTGGTGGTGTCACTGTCTTCAGGCTTTAGTGAATCATCTTGTATTTAGATTGGTGCTGTTAGGAAATAGCCACATGCTCACACTCAGAGGTCTGACACTGTCAAGCTGTTTCAGCCTCTCCGCTATTTTTTCCCTCTGGGGGCGAGAGCTGTAGCTGTAACAGTCCTGACTTGAAGTGACTGGACTCTATCTGGAGTCAACCTGGCTCAACCTAACTGTACTCCACTCCACCTCCAATTGACTGGATGTTACCTGACTTGACTTGACTCCACCTGATAAGTCAGCCTGGTTCTGTTTAACTACTCCAACCCAACTTAACTCAGCTACACCTGATGTTTCTCAAACAGAAGCAACTCCACTGGACATAAACTGATTTGACTCCACATGACTGATCCATCCCATTGTACCTCATTTAACTCCATTTCCCTTGAGTCAATCTCATTCCACTCCCCCTTGACTTGATCTGACTGAAATGACTCAGACTCATGAACCTCCACCTGTCTTTATCTTACCAGACTTGACTGCAAACTGGCACCTGACCCTTCTCACCTCCACCTGCCTTAACTTCACTCCACCTGAGTTGTCACAACCTGCTAATTTGAATTTGATTCAACAGCATTTTTTTGTCCTCAAGTCAGTTCTTGTTTTTGCTGCAACAAACAAAACAAAGTAGTTTGTGTATTTACTGTATGAAACATGTAGCATCAACATAAGTTGTGCAGGCAGAGACTCTGGTCCTTTTCATTAATCAATCTTTTACGAACAATGTCACCATCATATAATTATTACCTATGGAAATAACTACACATCTTGGCATTTTTAAAACTGAACTCATATCTTTTCACTAATTATGAGTTCATTTTATTTTATAGATTGTATTGTTTAACATTGCTCAGAAAAATTATGCTTCTTCTGTCACATAGTTTAATTGGACCAAAAAACTAAGCGTCTTTGTGTTGGGACTGTGTGTGTGCATAGTCCTGCCAGTGTTGATGATTAAACAAAGTCCCAGTTAAATAACAGTAAAAATTCCAGTGGTAAAGTTGGCACCTAGAGACACTGGATAAAATGTTAAATTCAGGACTGGAGTATTTTTACATTGGTGTATTGATACTTTTAGATAAATGAGTACTTGTTTTACCTTCTTTATATATTCTCTCAACTTCCACCTCCTCCCGTAAGCAAGGAAACAGTATTTTCTTCCTTTTTTCAGTTTTTAGGTCTTAATCTAACACTTAATCTAACATATTGACAGTTTTGGTCTGCCTTTACATGCACATGAACTTTAATGACATCCCATTCTTAACCTGTAGATTTTAATATTGAGTTAGCCCACCCTTTAAAGCTATAACAGCTTCAACACTTCAGGACTCCAGTGCCGGCCAGTTACGTGCACTGAATTCAATGTTTGTTTTTTTGGGGGTTGTTCCAAAACTTTTGGCAATAGAGTACAGAACTGACCACACGGATGTGCAGCTCCTCCTCTGCGCCTCACGGTGTCGCTGTCGCTGCAGTAATGAGTCTTCTTTCTTCCTCCCCGAGCTCGCAACCTGAGTCTGCGGGCTCCAGCCGTCAGATTGTCCGGTTCAAAAGTTTATTTCCAGCGCTCGACATTGATTGAACCATTAACCCTGCGGCGCCAACACAGCTAATGATTTTCCTGCTTGTTTTTCTGCAGCGTGACAGCGGGGATTTCTGCGCTCTGACGGAGTTTTCACGCACATTTTCTGCCGTTTATTTAATAATCCCAGGCTGGAAGCAGGTTTCTCCATCACTTGTCTCCACTGCTGGAAATGTTATTGTGGTTTACACATTCACAGATAACAGGGACGTCTGAACGTAGAGCGTCAGCCAAGGTTGTGTTTCCAACAATATGCCTATATTCCATAAAGTAAATGATATTATATACAGAAGAGCCTAATCAGATCACCGTGACTGAAATTGGCCTAAATGTATTTTAAAGACTCAGTCCAACGTGCAAAAGTGCGAAATGTTAAGCACGTTTTCCCAAATTAGTGCGAGATAATTTAATGTACTTTTATTGTGATATTGTTTATTTTGTCATTGCAGTTCACAGCTTTTAACAGGCGAAAAGTTAAAGAGCAATGCGCACCGAGGCCTGCAGATGCACGATCGGTAACTTTTCAATAAATGAAGAAAATAAGGAAACATAAACGACAAAATGTCTAAAAGCAAAAATCCCTTAAACATCATGTGTCACTGTTAAAACAAATATTTAAGCTTTAATCGAGCGCATTTAACGCGTCGATTAGTCACCGTGAATCTCTTTTAGGCGACGTCTTCATATGAAATTCCTGTGTCATTTTCTAGATATGTGAATGAGCATCGCTCTCGCTGTTGCTGGTGTATTTCTGTTCTGTTGGACATGTTTTTGTCCCTGCAGGCCTCCGTCTGATTCCCGCTTCAACATTCAGCTCACGGCGACAGCAAGAAAGGAACCAGCAGGAGAGCAGAGCCACAAACCTGTCTGATTCCTCCTGCACATAAAGCCAAGTCCAACCAGTTTAATTCACCAGTAAGTCACTGGAGATGTGTAAGAACAAAGAATATCATAAATGAATGTTTCATATATTTAGAAATTTGACTTTTTTTTGTGTGTGTTAGCCTCAGCTGCTCCTCAGTGGATTGTTTTAATCCTCAGTCTGTCGTCTGCGCAAACAGCGAGGAGGAATCTGATTGAAAAAGAAAAGGCCTAGAGACATTTTGTGCAGTTTTTAACCATTGAAATCCACCTAAACAAAACCCGTTTCGCAATTTAAATCGGAAAATGAAAGGACGCGAGAAATGGTCGCGTATGAGAAATGACTTTAGTAGTGATATAAAAACCACTAGTGTTATGATATTTGTTAATGATTAATGATATTTTCTGTTTTTATAACTATTTTAATGCTGGTTTGGAACGTTTAGCTGCCACATCGCTGTGTTTTATTGTAATAAATGAAGTAAAAATGACATTAAAATTAATATATTGAGCGTTTCCAGACTAGAATTGTGAGAATTTGTGAAAATGCATTTACACAAAAACAACAGAAATTTACTAAAAAAATAAACAAACTTGTGTTTTTCATGGCCTGTTTAGTTTAGAAACATTTCTTAGGGACTCTAGTTTCCTCAAACTCTGGGCTTTAAGTGGATAATAAGTAAAATGTGCGTCATTATTGATCTTAAATCTGAGAAAACGACTGAAACTAGAGAAATCTGACACAGAGAAGTTCGATTTTCTTGTTTTCATTTTGAAGTGACTATTTTTTTCTGATCCATTTATTTTGTATTTGTTTTGTTTTTTGTTTGTTTGTTTGTTTTTAGTAAACTGTATCCTAATATTTGAATTTACCTTTTGCATTACAACAGTGACATTACAGCAGTTGCTACAGAAATCACTTCAAAATTAAGAAATTTAGTTTAAATTATGTGGCAATGCAATAAAATGGAAACGCTCGTTTACTGTAGCCACACAATGTAAAAGGATTTCATAAACAGCAACGTTTATTTGCGCTTCTGATTCATTTCTTTAAATTCAGTCAGATTTGCATCAATTTTTTTAACAAGGACTCGTTTTTGCCTTATTGAGTCCTATAGCAAAGCTTAGTCGACAACAGTTTTATTGATTAAATGTCTCATTAAATACATTTAAATACTTATTTATTCTGAGCATGTGGATGAGACGTAAACAAATCTTCACTTTGACCTGTGGAAAGTTTTTGAAATTCTGAATTTGTCCAATCAAATCAAGAGAATATTAACTGGATCAAAGATAATTAGAAGTGATCAGACTCCATTTAAATATAATTCCTGTTATGTGTAGTTCCACTTTCCGCCGCTGAGAGGCGCCCTCTGTCCTCATCCTCTGTCTCCCTTCTGCTGTTGATCCCTCTGATTTATTTGCTCACAACTTTCCGCCTGAGCCTTAAAGCCAGTAATAATAATAATGATGATGCTGAGGCTGTTTACATGCAGCCGGAGTGTTGAGGAATCACACGGCGTCCATGTGTTCAAACATTCAGACTGAATTCTCCAGATTAACGCCCTCCTCCCTCCATCCCACCATTCCTTCCAGTCTGGGAAACACTAAAGGTTTATTTCAGTTCTCCTTTTCCTGGTCATCACCCCTTCCTTCACCCCTCCCACACAGGGCAGAGGTCAAAGGTCACAGGATGAAGTTTTGGTTTCTAAAATCAGCTGAACTGAAACTGAACATGTCTGTTCGGTTTCAGAATAGAAACATAGGGGAATATAAATATGGAAATATAGTTTTGATTCCTGCTGATAATTTCATAAAGCTCATGCAGGGGAAAATCCCAAAACAAACAAGGAATCCCAGATAGCTCTTAATACCCCAGTTAATCCACTAGAAGTCCTCCGAGAACTCACCAACAAGATATCCTTTAAGAACCAATAAACCCACTTAGGAAACCCTGAAAACCCTCCACAGCAGCTGGGACCGTCAGGAATCCCCTTAACACTGCAACAAAGCCTATAAAGAATCCACTCACATTCTTTAATAACTCCTGGAACCCCCATAAAAATCACTTTAGGAGAAATCCTTGGAAATCCTTAAAGAGTTTTCTGTAGCAAAACCCTGAAAATCCTTCCCACAAGCCCCCTGACAGTTTTCAAAACACCCCCAGATAGTCTCAAATCCTAAAAGTTTGTGGTACTGCAAATTTATCCATGCATGTTTACTTCCTCAAACCCCATAAGAACTTCATCAAATACTTTAAGATATCCCGAAAGAACTAGGTAAAAACTGCTTAATGGTTGTCCAAGAATCACTTTAGTAACCAAACGCAGTCCCTTAAGCCCCCATAAAAAATCTTAAATTAAATTAAAATTAAAAACTCTATAAAACCCCATAATATCCCTGGAATTCTCTATGAACACTTCAAATGCTCTCAGAAATCACCCAGAAAACCAAAGAATAACTCAGAAACACTTACAATCCTAAACATTTCTAAAATACCTTCCGAACAGAAGAAGCTCAAGAACCGTCTTCATGACAACATGTAGCCACTTCTGAACCTTAACCTAAACTTTTCAAGAACCCCTGGTCACTGTTTAATTCCTGTTGAGAATAAGTGAAAAGTCATTCAGCATCTTTGAGAACCCGTTAAGAGGTTATGGAAGTAGTTAGGAACTCTACAGACACCCTCGTGAAATTCTTTCTTATAACAACTTTCTAGACATTAAAGAAACAACAAAAACATTTTTAGAAATTCCTAAAAGCCCACTTAGATCCGTGTAATAACTCACAGATCCTATTAGGAAGCTTGATTATTTATTAAATTGCCTGGAACCAACTCACAGCTCACTGAAACCTGTTAAGAACTACTAGAACTCCCTGTTTTTTTTATGTACTTACGCTTTACAAACTTAAAATAACCCTCAATTAATTCCCAGATCTTTCCTATGGAACCAAGAAAAATCTACTGAACTCAAAGAACCTTTCAAAAGCTGCTGAAACCCATTCAAGAACCCCAGGAAGCCCAATAAGTCTTTTTTCCTTTATCAAAATTAAAATCCCTCACAATCTGCATGTGAGTACCATTTACATTATCTTTAAAAAACTTCTTTAAATTAAAGAACTTCCTTAGAAACCCCCATGAAATTCATTAACACCAAATGGACCCATTCAGCCCTATAAACCCCTCAAAAATCTTCAAACCTCTTACAAATGTTGTTCAGAACTAGTGGAACCACCTAAAGAACCCACTGAACCCGTTAGGTGCTTGATGAGCAATGCAAATGTTGTTGAAAATTAGGGGAAATATCTTAAGAGGCCATTAAGGTCTGCTAGAACCTCTATGAATTTTACAAACACTGCCCCATGTTAAGACCTATTGAAACCTGAGATCCAAAAAAAACTGAAAGCCCTGTTTGAACCGTAGGAGTTCCTTAATAAACCTCAAGGTGTACTTAGAACTTCCTCAAAAACATTTAAGAATCTTCTTATGAACCCAAAAAGAAGCCAAAAAACACCTTAACTACACAAAGAACCTGTTTAAGAGCCACAGAAACCCATTACGGGTGTTTAATCTGTTTAAGAATCATTAATACCCATTAACAACTCCCTTTAAGCTCTGGAGGAACCCCTTAATCCTTTGTCAGGTCTGAGGTTCTTCACCAACGTCTCTTTTCAGACATGTTCGTCCTGAACATTTCTGTTCGAGAATAGACAAACAGCAGATGGTTTGCAAAGCTAAAAAGTAGGAATCATGAACCAAAACTTTCAACTTTAAACAGTTTTATCGTGTGGACATGAATCACTCTTTAGGTTGATTAAACATCACAGCTAAAATTATCACCAGTTGGTGTGAAACTGATGAGATGAATAAAGCAAAAATGAAAACAGATGTTTGAACAAAATCCATTAAATTTAATTAATCTTTGTTTCTAATGATGGTTGAGATGTTAATTGCGTCACCCTGCTGGAGGTCAGGGGTTACCTGCATTTTTCTTTCCCTCTGCAATTCTGATTACATTTAAATATCATTTACACTCCACCCAAACACAAATCTATTACATGTAATAAAAGTAGAACGTTTTCTCAGTGATAATTTGTTTTTTTTCAGCAGTCACTTTTATTTGCTGTGTAAAAAAAATATCTCAAAATCATAGAACGTATCATTCTAACAGAAATGTTTAAATCTGTTTTCAAATTGGATTAAATGTGACATCTGGAGGCTGGAATGTATAATGTTTCTTTATATGTTTAATTAACAAGCGGCACATCCTGGGTATCTTTAAAATACAAGCAGATGGTAAAAACACATTTATTTTTCATCACTTGTATAAGCATGTTTACATCACCAACTTACCAGATGTTGCTGAAATAGTTTGTAGTTTGTGTTTTAAAGGTTCTTCTTTTTGTTTGCTACCCTTTCCAAAGGAATTTCAAACGGTTATGTGTTGAAAATGAACTGAATCTGGTTTGGTTTGGATGAAAACAATCTGGCTTGGTTTGATTTGAAATTCCAGTTTTCAGTTTATCGATATGAGACGCAAGAGCTGACCTCTGTCTCCTTTTTTACTGCAGATTCACATGTTTTAAAATTCAAAACAAAATGAATGTCTGGGTTGGACTGATTTGACTAGTCAGCCCGTTTTTCTCACTTCACACAGCAAATTTGAGCCTTTACATTATGTTCCAAAATTCTGTAGAAACTGAATAGAAACATACTTGAAGTCCCAGTTGGTTGTTAACAGACTGCCTTTTCTTTCTCCCTTGCACGGCAATGTGAGCTTTTAAATTTGCTGTAAATTCAGAGGAAAATGAATGGTGTCTGGATAGGATTGAGTTAAAGTCCCAGTTGTTATTTGGCCAACAGAAGAGTCAAATGTCAACTTCTCACTTACACTTCTTACTGTGATTATGAGAAATGTAATGTGCTGTTTAAATTCAGAAGAAAATGAAAAGAGTCTGGTTTGGTTTGATTTTATTGTCCCAGTTGTCTGTTGGCCAACAGAGGGTCAAAAGTCATTATGTATCTCATTGTCCACTCTGCATGTTCTAATAAATAAAAAGAAAATGAATGGAGTATGGATATATTTGAATTGAATATCTTATTGTTACTGAAACTTGTTCTTGTGTTTCACACTGCAGATTTGAGCATTTAAACAAATGAATTTGAACAAATGAATGGAATCTACTGGCATTTAGTGTACATTCACAGTTGTTAGCCAGCAAACGATGCAAGAGTCAACTTCTCACTCTACAGTGAATATGAAGCGTTTGTTTGAACAGAGTTTGGTTTGACTTGAACCAACAAAAGATGCAGTTTTCTATGTCTCTCAACTTTCACAGATGAGTAAGTGATCTTTGTCTGGTTTAAGCCGCAGATGTTGGTTGTCAAGTAGATGTTTTAAATTTCCTAAGAAAATGAATATGGTCTGGTTGGATTTTCTTTGAATTCCCAGTCTTATAGTATTTTTTCTGTTTGTTTTCTTGGCAAACACAGTGAATCAAATCCATTTCGCTTCACTTCTCCTTGATAAATCCACCTGCTGCCACTAGAGTTGGTTGCAGGTTTTTGTCTTTCTGAGGGTGGATGGATGGATGGATGCTTGTCTGCTACAGCTCCTCCTCCTCCTCAGGTCTATTTGGGTGCTGCAAAGTCTCACAACCTGACAGACACAGGCGGGAATTTACCTCAACACGAACAGACACACAACAAGAACACACGACAGCAACACGTTGGAGAAAACATGGAACTTTGCTCACATCGTCAGCGTCTGTGAGCAAAAGTGCAGCAGCAGTAAACAACCAGTATGTTCAATTGACACAGTGTCATACGGCATTTAGTTAAACCAGCCCGTCAAAATAAAAGCATGAAAAATAAATATGTAGCACTAGGCTGATTTTACGGCCGCAAATGCGCATTCAGGTTGGGTTTTACGCAAATGCACCAAATAGACTGAAAATGAGCAACAGCAATATGCTTTTCTGCCATAAAGTTTATTTAAGCAACAAACAGAACCTTATTGTTGACATTATTGATCTTGAATATTGATTTAATAGAAACGCGTCCGTAAATGAAGAGGACAGGAGCTTTCAATAAAAGCTTAATGTGTGTTGTTTTTAATCAGCCAAATATATAATAAGAAACTTTATTTATTTATTTATTTATTTATTTTTGGACTTGCATTCACACGTTAAAAAAAATCAACTTCTGCTTTATATTTATCTCCTGTCAACAGGTTCGACAAAATTGAATTGTGTCAGATGAAAGAAAATCTTGTAAGTTTATCTGTTAGATAATAAAAACAGCAGCTGCTGAGGTTCCACTACACTTTGGGTTCCCTTCTTAAGAATGGTGAAGACTGGTGGGAGCATACAGCGTAAAAACACGTGTCAAATAAATGTGCTGACCGTGATCTGCTGTGACCCCGAAAGAACAAATAAAACGTAAAACATTTGCTAATTGAAAAGCGAGAAACCCAAGTTTGTCTGACGTAATCTAATTAAGTTAGATCAACTAAAAACATTTGCCTTCAAGCAACATTATTTAATTTCAGGGAATCCGTTGTCAAGATCAAAAAGTTTTCCTTTTTTAAGCTTAACCTCATTCATTAAATTAATGTAAATCGTGTCGTTAATGTGAAAAAAGTAATATTTGTAATATTTATATGAATTCAATTGAAAGACAAACAACCACGTGATTCAAATTTATTTGCAATTTAATTTTTGCATTAAAGCGAATGTTGCTTGTGTTTCTGCAGCAGATTCAGCTGCTTCTAAAGGTCCATCACACATCACTCTTTTGGAAGTTAATTCGTGTTGCACCTTTTTCTGCCTCTGCGTTAAAACACACAGTTTATTCATGTGCTTCCACTGAACTGACAGCACCGCACAGAGGAAATAAACCCAGAGCCGTGACTCCTTGTTAAGCTCAGAGGGCTCCACAACGCTTCAACGTTTCACTGCGTAAAATCCGCCCCAAAACGTGAACGAGTCACAACGTTTGGAGCCACAGATATTTGTAGGAGTTTGAAGAGAGATTTCTGTATCTGTAAACAGATTCCACTGTTTATTAATGTATTCATTTACAACTTCTCCTGTGGACACCTCCCACTCCTCAGTGTGGGCTGCTACGCAAATAATTAGCGACAAGAAAACACAGTTGTAATAACGTAATGCGGTTATGCTGCGTTATAAACCATTTAATTACACGCTGCTACTACATGCAGTTGATTGAACTTTAGTGTTGGAGTCAGGTCACATTATTGCACAAAAACGTTTAGTTGGAAACGATTTTTTATTTCGCTGTTGACAAATTTCAGATTATTAAAATTTTTAAGAGCCACAGAAACATCTGAAAAATGCTCCATTAACCACTGGATCCCAAACTCGATTTTTGTGTCTATTATCTTTAGTTTGGAATGTGTTTCTTCAAACGTTTCTGTCGATGCTTTATTGATAGTTTTACTGTTACGTGTTTAGAAATATTAATTGTCTCTTTACTTGTGCACAGATAGTACGCTTAGGTTTTCATACCACCTTAAAAGCTTTAAATCATTTCAGTTGTGAACACGCAGTCCGACATGTTTGGCTGGAAGATTTAAGGTGGGATGACATCCAGCGTGGCTGGAATCAGTTTTCTGCAGCATCTTGAAGCTTTTATTTTGTAGTTTTCAGCGCTTATTGATTAATTTGTGATGTTGTTGAGAGGAAATGTGATGCTTTGTTGTTGTTGTTGTTTTTATAATTAGCCAGTGGGTTTTGCAAAAACGACGCAATACTTATAAATAATACTTGTAGTATTAAATGCAGGCTATTAATAGTTGGAACTTACTATTGGTAGTGTACTGTTGATATTACACATAATTTATAACAGCAGCAGAAACTGATTAGATAGTACTGATGTAGTTGTTAAGGTCAGTAGCTATGGCACACATTTATTGGTAGTAGTTACAATAGTATCTGGTAGTTTTTGTTGTATTTGTATTTATATATTGTTTTCTTGGCTGTTAGTGTTAATACAAATGTCTGTAAATATGTGAAGTTGTTGAGCAGAAACATCAGAGCGTGAACTGTGTATTAGTGCACACTCATTAACAGAAGTAGAGGTGGTGAAAGTTCTACTACAGCGTTAGTAGTAACTATAGCAACTTTCAGTGATATCAAACGATACAATAAAATAGGTGCAGGACTGTATCCAAGATTTATAGAAAGACTGAGCCAGATTTAACCAGACAAAAAACAAACAAACAAGACATCTATATTTATGTTTATGTTTCAACTTTTCATATTGTCTCTTTATTTATTTATATTTCTTTATTTCTTCAAACGTGTATCTGAATGTCAAGTTTTAAAACGTCTTAAAGTACTGAAAACTAAATGTGCATTTAGTGTATGTATGTATATTGTCCTAAGATATAACAGCCATACTAAAAATACTCACCAATTACCTTTCATGCTATATTCGGATACTATTATATTTTTTTCATTGTCATTTTAAATTTAGAATTTGTAGTTAAAAAAAACCTCAGCGGACTTGAGCCTGACTGTTCTGTTCATTCACGGTTCCCTGAGTCTGTTTCTGTCTCCACTTCACTTTGCGTTGTTCAATTCTCGTCCAACATGAAGCCTCCGGGAGGAAACTGACTACACAAACGTTTCTGGAAGCAGCACACTGACATGACACCGTGTTTACGCCTCCCCGGCGCACACTTTACGCGCATTTTACGCACGGAGAATCGGCTTTGGAGAAGCAGCCTGTAGCCTTTCTGCGGCGCGCAGTCTGCTGCGGTCTGACACACAAATCACCTCCTCGTGTCCTGACCGTGTCCGCTTGCCCTGCAGATCCCCTCTCATCTGTTTATTTTCCCTCCGAGTCGGGATGTAAACAGTTTTGGAGACGCCGAAGGGGAAAATATTTGAATCGAAGGAGTGTAAATATGAGGTGCGGCGGGGATTTGGGTGTACGCATACACGGTGTGTGTTTTCCAGCCACGGGTTTAGTTTAGGTGGGGGAGTGAAAGAGAGAGGGGAGGGATGAGGGAGAGGCAGAGGAGTGTTGATAGGGGTGAGTGTGTTTTCTACGCTGCAAAAAATATCAGTGTGGGAGAGTAATTTGGGCGTGTAAAACGCTCTTAAAGTCGAATTTTCCATTTAAAATGTAAAATAAAAAAGTAGAAAAATACACATTTCGATTTAAAAATACGTTCTTACTCCATGAAAGTTCACGTATTATACAAATTCATGCATTATAATCACAAACAGGGCAGACGAAAACTATTCACAACCACTAGATGTGAAAT
>OMLM01005765.1:1331-16215 GCA_900302695.1 Helostoma temminkii | reverse complement strand
ACTATTATTACTATATATATATATATATAGTAATAATAGTATAACACTATACACATAAGATATGATTTGATGTATTTTTATAGCCATATGGATCAAATACAGTGGGTGCATTGGTTTCCTGTTGTTCAGCAGCCTCCTATTGACAAAATGTGCTACAACAGACTAACACTTCAACTGCCCTTGTGAGGAAGGACATTTCAGATCAAATGCTCCTCACAATCAATAGAAGTTTTACCATAATGAAACAAACTGAAATGATCTCAGCTTAACATTCTTACAATTGTTTTACAGTATAGTCAAGCAAACAATAGACGCACAGTAACGCTATTAAAGACTATTTAGTTAAATTTGAACATCAAATTATATTTATAAGCAAAAGGCCCGTGACGCACTCATAGCCATAAACTTCTTTAGAACTTTCAGCAGTCAGCAAATGCTGTGTTGTGCTGTGCTATTATAAATCTTTCAGTCAACACTGTGGTAAAAGTATTTTGTACGGTGGCCTGAAGAGAAGAATATGCAGTGGATATTTCTGCTCTTGATTCATATGAACTAGAGCCAAATTTAATTTAGTTTGACAGCCGTCATCTGTCCAGGCATTCTGGGGATTCCCCCTTCAAATGCAGCCCATGTCTTGTTGAAGGAAGTCCAGCAGGGCGGTCAGATAATTTACACAAGTGCCTTGAGGCTGCTCTCTTTGCTCGTTCTATCCTCTGCTTTCCCAGAAAAATTGAAAACAAAATGTAAGAGTTGGAAAGTGTTTTTATTTCTTCACAGGATTCTCATCGGACTGGTGGAAAACATAAAACATACAAGAGCCGTTCAGCCTTTAAACACTGTTCATGTCCCTTGCTGAAACCATGGGAAAGGCTATATCAGTCTTGCAGCTGACCATGTGGCTTGATTTCCACAGAGATCTAAAACCATTTGTGGAGCTCAGACCTCTGCTAACACTAAACAGTATAACTTTTTATGCCCAAACACACAATTTCAGGCTCTGATGACTAAATGTGTTGGCTAAAAGGATGATGTACCTCAGGGCACAAACAAATGAAAAGACTAGCTCCATGATGATTTTTGACCAAGTAAATGTTCTCTACTTTCTCTCTGTAATTTTTAAATAAACTTTTTTTTCTCAGCTCTGTGGATAGAGAAAAAAACTGTTTAACAGTAGGGAGCCCATATATGGTCTTTTAAAAATACCCTCCTGACAGGTTGACGGAGTGTTTTCTTGAAGCCCTTAAAAAGGCATGTCTGCTGATGGATCAGTCGTCATAAGCTCATGTTGTGCAGCCAAACATGCTTCTAACCCACATGAATTTATTTTAAATTCTACTGGAGATCCAAAACTTTCCAAAGACAACAAATATATGATTGAAAAACCCAAACACCCACAATATTTCCATCTGATGTAATAGTGCGGTCATAAAAAGCATGGATTCTCAGGCTTGAATATTTCATTTGAATATCACTAACTTCTTTGAAGAGTCAGAACATATAAATACAGACTACATATACTGACACATGGTATATGATGCTGTCTCTTTATATTGGATCATTTCTAGAACCTTAAAGCAAACAAAGGAGAAAAAAAGCAGTGTTAGATTATTCTGTTGCATAGTGAACACGTTTCACCACATGGGGGCAGTGTTTGACAGCCGGTCACTCAGAGTCGTGCTCCAGAGGACAAACTCCCCTCCAAGGTCTCTGCCTGTCTAGACAACTTACAATTTTCCTCTATTATGTGAGAACGACCGAAGAGAGTGCGAACATTTCTACCTGAATGGTTAAAACAGACAAATCCACATCTTATCCACTGTTGTGTTGAAATTGGTCAGCAAACAAAATGAAACTGAAATTGGGCTTCAAGGAGAAACAGGACATAGGGACATCAGTCAAAGCAGGCTGATAAATGTCAGCAGCAGCCAGATAAGAGTGAGATAGATATTCTCCCTCCTCACTCTCTGGTCAGGTAGAGATGCCAAAGGAATATTTTAAGATGCAGTGAGGCATGTCCTCCAGTCTCAACAGATTACTGGGTCTGTCTGTAATCCGGGTAAGGTCATAACTCACCTTTAATCTCCTCCCGTGTGACATTACACAGGCAGTTATCACTACAGTTCCTCGAACGATTGATTGGAAGATATTATTAACATGGCAGTCACACCAAGCCATCTGTTCGTGATTGACTACAGATGAGTGACTTCATGTGATGATGTCCAGAATATTATTTAATGACAACCTAGAGGGATTTGGATTTTTTATGGGTAAGTGATATCTAAGGTGTGAGCTGAATTAATTATACTGATGTGCAAGAGATAATGTAAGAGAAAAAATGCATGCGGCATGTAAATGGAATAGGAGAGGTACTATAAAGTAGGAAGTTTCCTACCTTGAAGTACGTGAATGCAGCATTTCATCCTCTAAGTGTCAGGCAAACATTCATGTCAGCAAAAAGCTGTGTTCACTGTAAGGTCAAAATGTGTAGACTTCACTTTCCCACCTGGATCCAGTCTCAATATGCAAATTCCCCTCTTCCTTTGTTCTGACATGCAGCAAGTACCCTTGTTAAAAAGGAATACATAACACAACCATGAAGAGGAAGACAGTGTGATATTTTCTTTAATTCAATTCAAGATTCAAAAACCTTTATTAATCTCACAGAAAAAGATGTTTTTAATGTGTTTTGTTTTAATCAATATTTAACTGCCCAGTAACAAGTGATTTATTATTTGCAGGTTGAAACACATTTGACATCTAGGACAGCCAGGACTATTTTTCTTTTGTATGCATCTCATATATAACACAGCAACAAGCAGTACCCAGTTGGTGGTACCGTATTAATTACACTGAACTGCAATTTTACAATTTGAAAAATCAGACTCCAGCATAAGCAAATAGACCGTACTTTAAACTTGACAGTCAGGCATTCTCTAAAGCTAGTAGAGACGTCAGAGTTTCTATAGATGCATCATATCTTAGGTTACATCTTGGAAAATTGGGTAGAATGATTTTAAAGCCTTCAAACTGCTATAGGAAAGCAAAAATCATACCACTGACTCTATACCGATATGAAACTGGCTTTAACTACATATTCATATAGTTATTAAAACTACAACGATCTTTTGAAAGTGAATTCATCCTGTGTGAATGTGAATTTAAGGCATTTTGCCCAGTTTTACTTAAATAAGCAGATGTACTGTATTGAAACATACACGGTTTCAAATCAGTGCTTAATAGGCTGCATTGATTTTATTCAACCTTAATTCATACTGGGTAGACTGGGTGAGGCTACATGCTCTTTATTACATATGTCACAGCTACACAGTTTTCTAGCATACCTGTCTTTTTAAATGTAGCGCAGACATGTGCTGTTGTGCTAAGTCCCACCCACCCGGTACTCAAAATAAATAAAAACAAACAGTTGCATTATTTTACATGGTGTTTCCACCCAAGACTGATTCTTTCATGGAGTTGGAATGAACAGCAAGTGGAGTCCATCCATCACAGTCTTTAGGGCAGAGTGACAACTGTGTCAAGGGGGCGAGGAATGGTGGAGGATGATAGATTGAATTGCTTTGACTAATACAGGCAGAGGGAGGCGTTCCATGGTAGCTGTCCTCTCTACCCTCGCTATCCTGCTGCCTACACATCACCGCTTCAATCCATCTCACACTCAGATGTCTCAGTGCCCCTTGCTCATTCACACGCTCACTCAACACACACATAACACAGTTGTGCAGTGTAGAGTCTGGTTAGGCTATGACACGCTGACATTTGCCAGTTAGAAAGGTGGTGTGAATGATAAGGGAGGGAGACATGAGTGATTGAAAAACTCCTTGCTGTGGCTCCCTCAGAAACATCCATTAGACTGGTGAGAATTGATGGCCACATTTGTTCGAACTGAGTTTTTTCTTCACTGGATTTCTAATCGTTGGGACTTTTGGAGCAGGGAGCAGCAGGAGTTAAGCATGTAGTGTCCTGTTGTGTGTACTATCAGTGTGTTCTACTGACTTGTGTCCTAATGAGGCTCTTCGCTGTGTCCCTTCCTGTGCTGTGTCCTTTGTTTCTCATCCTGTCCTTGCAACACGTGTCTTGACATTTCCTGTCAGTGTGCATGTTGGTGCATTATGAGCGTGTGTTTTGTGCATGGTCATGATTTTTTTTTTTACAGATTTAGGTGGGAAATATTTTGCTAAGTAATCTTTTATTTGCAACTGTGCCTTATCTGCAGTTTAGTGGTTAAAGTGCTTCTCCATGAATACCCAAATTCAGGGTGTCTTTAAATACCAATAAATATGCTACACTGCACAATATGTTAAATGTTATGCAAGTGGATATTAGCTATAAACCAGAGTAAACACAGATGATTCATTTTAGGGATAGGTTATCTCTGGGAGTATGTAAATGCAGACCTTTGTGGCTGTAATACTGAATTACATCAAAGAATATAAATCTTTGGGAATGAATGAATATGTGACCTAGTGTATGAAGCTGCAATCACAGTCCTGGCTGGTTCATCTAGGAGAGTAAGTCTGTTACTTAAACACGACCCTATGAGCTAACTATGGGCCTGTGTTTCTCTTACTGTAATGTGGCACGTGGGTATGAAGAATTAATGAGCATACACTTTAGACTTTATTCTGCACAGAGTCATACAGTGCTTTCTCTGTGTGCACAGGTTTGATTATCTAGAAATCTCTGCTGCCAAATTGCTGAGAGCAACTCATGATATCTCAATATCACTATAACACTATCTTGAACCAGCTGTCAGCTCTGCCTGTTTTATGGTACTAGTGGTAAAGTGATACATTGAAATAAGTTGACAGGAGGAAATAAATAGCAAAACAGAAAACTATAATCTGTAAAGGTCAAATCCAACTCTCTATATAGTTCACTTAATAAGGTCAATATCAGCTTCTACAGTCAATACATTTTAATAACCACATTACAAAATATGATCTGTTAGAAGTGATAAATATGAATGCCCTGCATACTGTACACACCGCTAGCATTTGTTCTAAAAGCATTTAACTATCACCTACACGGTCGAGTGGCATCTGTATTACAGTGTGTCTACATATAAAGTATACAGATCTCACATGTATTGTCATTTTACCTCAAATATTAGTCTGCGTAGTCTGTTTATTTACAGTCAGATTAAAAGTAATATGAACTTTTCAGTGACAGTATCCATGGAAATGTAGGATCAAATAAATGTGTGTCCTTTCTTGTGTAACAGGACATTGGAGGAGGACATGCCAATGCTTATTTATGCATGCCTCTGTGTATGTGTGTGTGTGTGTGTGTGTGTGTGTGTGTATGTATGTATGCATGTGTGTGCATAGTGTATATGTAATCATGCAGATCCATTTACTAACTGAGGTAAAATATCTACAATATCACCCTGCGTTTATCCATCAACTCAAAATAAGGCAAATAAGTAGCTGATTTAGGGAAATGGTGACATGCCATACAAAGCTCAAATGTCATCACTGTCCTCCTGTGTGTGTATGTGTGTGTGTGTCCATGAGTGGCATGTGCTGACGGAACATCCTTACACTTGCTGACTAGCTGTGAACAGGAGGGACGTGTCTATTGTGGCAGTCAGAAATATTTTGCTCCACTCATCACGTGTGAAGCCATGACTTTGATGGTGATCTTGGAAAAAGGAAAACAGGTGAGGCTCCTATCTATATGTCCTTGGTGGTGCATAGGGGCACAAACATGTTGGACGTTGCAGGAATGAATGACTGAGTTACGCTGACGAGAGGAGGAGGAATATTAAAAGAAAAACTGTGACGCAGAAGTCACACCTCTTGCTCACGGGACTTATCTCCTTGGCAACTATCTCTGCTCGCTTTAACTCTCACCAATTGAAATAGTCTCTGTCTCTGTTTCCATCTCTTTCATTAGCTGTCTCAAAGTTAATGTGCCTTTGAATGAAATTATGCATTCTGCCTGAGTGCCCCTTCGCAGAGTGCCCTGTCTAATTTCACCCTCCTTTGGACAGACTTGAAAGAGAGCACATATTTCTTAGAGTTGCCAAAACAAACTCTGTTAACCTTGGGTTTCAACAACAGAGTGTATTTAGTGAGATCAGACTGGGTGTCCACTGCCAGACACAACGTGATAGTGAAGTGCGATATGGAGAATGCTAGCATGTTTCCAGTGGCTGAGAGGAGGAGGCAGAAATTTACACTTGTGTTATTTTTGTCCTTCCACCCTGCAGTGCCACCCGACATGCCCTCTGCCTGCCATCACGCTGCCCACTGGCACTGAGCTAATGATGTCATCATTTCAAGCCATTTCTCAGTTGGACCTCTTGACCCCCGAGCTTGTGCCGAGGACACGTTAGTGATGATGTGTGGTGTACAGCTGTGGACATGACAAAACAGTCTCAAGCCAAGATGTCTGAGGATGCCTAAGTGCTGCAAAATAACATCTGAGAGATTCTCATTACTGACATTTGGAACTGCTTGAAAATACAGTTGTCCTCTTGGTGTTTTGTCAGGCCTGTGACAAAAAAATGAAACTCTAAAAAGCTGCCTTGCTCCAAGCGTATGATAAATGACTTTCAATTTGCATCCAAATAAAGAAATCAAAACATGCTGATGATGTACGGCTGGCCTGAAACATAAAGCTAACACTCTCAGCTGGAGCAGATATGGCTAGGAGGATCTGTTCTCTGATTAATATAATAGCTAGAATCCTCTGTCAAATCCCAAAAGCATGGTGGTTTCCTGTCATGTAAATGGTGACTGGTCCACACTGACAACTTGTGGGCTGTTCTAACATCCTTAAAACACCTTTCATGTTGAGGAAATATACAGGGACACTTCTTGTTCCAGTTTGGGAGAGCCATTATTTTCCTTCAGCTGAGGTCTGGAACGCACTTGGAAGAAAAAAATGCCTGTCAATCAACCCTACGTACGTTATTAGGATTCATGCGACTTCTGTGTTCCTGCATTAGCAGATTACTATTCATTTGGCACATGTTCTAATAAACTGATGCAGCTACTGTAACTGTGTTTGTCTTTAAACTATAATGTACTATACTGTACTATATATATATATATAGTACAGTATACTGTATATATACAGTATATATATATATATATGGTGTTTTCTAATAATGTAACCACTGGACTGACCATTTTCATAAAGGCATGCCAAGTCGGCATCTCTCAGTGATTTTAATACTATAACACACCCCAGGCAGCATTTCCACTAAGGCTAGGGATGTACCTGCTGTAGGTACGTAGGTTATAGCCGCCTCATCTGCATCAGTCTTTATATACTTCCTTGCATAATTTGTCTCTACGTGCTTGTTAATTTTATTGCTGATACCTGTTTTCCTGTGTAGTATAGTATAACTATAAGTATAACTGTTCTCTCTGTCCACAAGACCTGAGCCTTGCTATGACAGCAGTGCCAAGGTCTTGTTGTTTCTAGCTAGTTACATGAGAAACAGATGTTCTCTTAATCCTAGCCTCATGGGTTCATCTGTGCCTCCTGTAGTATTGTCTGCTGTCATGAGCAGCACTTATATTTCTTTTTTTTGTCTCTAACATGCACACAGTAGCCAGACTGAGGGCAAAGGCAGAGGCTTCACTTGGAAAGCCAGTCACATTGCCCTTTCCACTAGCACTGTTCCACAGAGCCTGAGGGCTGCTGGATGTAAGAGGCTGTCCTTGGTTTCTGTTCCTCTGCAAATCTATTGTGTGTATTGTGTGTATATTTCTCTGAGAGAGAGAGAGAGAGAGAGAGAGAGAGAGAGAGAGAGAGAGACAGACAGAGACAATGAATGACTGATGATGACGTGACACTGTAGCTTGGTCGCTCATCTTTGTATCCCAAAATTAAAGGGATTGTACCAGAGATAAATAAGGTTAGATGACACAGAGGAAAGTGTGTGTATGGGTGGAGAGAAACACTGATTGTAATCACGTTGTATAATATATAATTTTCAGTGTGATCATCGGTTTGCAATGAACAATCAAGAGAAGACATTCAACATCTTTATAATAATAAAATATGATGTAAAATATGCAGTTACTCTTGCTACAGTATACTGTAGATGCTAATAATAAAAAGTTGAATGTCTGCTTTTGTTAAAATGTTTGTGATGTGTCTAATGTTCATTCTCCTTTTAGCTCTGTTTTGATCTCCACCAAATTCTTAGGGAAGTATCAGACTCTGTGGCTATTATTTAGAACAATGCTTAAACATTAGTGGTGCAGTGGTAATTCTCACTGATAATATTTAATGTAGTTATTTAATCCATTATTAGTATAAAAATTATGAAGTTATTAAGTTGCTTAACTGTATGATAACTGAATCTGCTAACAAGAGAGTTATTTACGTAAATTCAGGCATGTGATGCATCATTAAACCTTGATCTCCACATAAACACATCCCTCAGTAGTGCAGCTGAGAGAGAACAGTGGAGCTTCTTAGTTGCATGAGGGTAATACAAACCCTCCGCGAGATCAACCGACCATCTCATTTGCCCTGGCAGTTGGCACAGATAGGGAGGTGTGTGTTGGCGGTTGACAAGTCAGGGGAGAGTCCTGGGTTGACAGGGCACACTCCACATCAAGTGGCAAACAACGTGAGTGGAAAAAGCAAGTTGTCACAAATTTGTGCATTTATTCGCAATTCTGTGAGTTTACATCTATACATAGGATTCCAATCTTTCTTTTTCATTTTTACTCCTCTTTATTTTTACATTTGCTCTTCTGCTTGCCACTCTCTTTATCCCTTTCTGCCACATTTTCTCTTTTTCTTACCTGATTTTTCTCATGCTGGGAGATGACACAGTTAGGAAGTCATGGTTAATCAGAGCTCATGCTCGGGGTGGAGGGATGTACCTACTATGTTTACAAGATGTCTCTTCACACTATCTTCATTCCTGCATCGCTAGCCTGACTCTGAAATAGCCTTCAGACCAAGAGTAAGGGATCGAGACCTTTAGATGATGGAGAGTATTAAAACACCATGGCTAGGGTTCCATGAACTGCCCACAGATGCCATAATGAAAACAACAAATTATAATGTAGCCCAGTCGTACGTGATGGCATGACATTTCACACCAAAGATTTTACAACACTTGAACTGTACAAGGGAAAATTTTAAAAGATGTGTGAGAGCTATAGTATGCGACACAAAAAAAATCTCTTGACTCTATACAAAAAGTTTATGAACTTACATAAGTATATGAGTTTCCAGGAGACTCATTTATTCTTTGACGTTTGCATTGATGCACATGTAATAAAGGAGTCTTGAATTCAGAAACTTTCATTTATTTAATTCACATTATTCCATATTTATTTGTACATTATTTATTTACATTTGCTCATATTATCCATTGAATATGACATGACAATATTTTTTGACATTGTTTTACACGTTATTATTTATTTATGCTTACATAATACAAGTTATACAGATTATCTTGTAAAAGCTCGTTTTTATGCTCTTCATGGCAAAACTATTTATATGTAGCTCGATAAAACTGTCTATATGTAACTTTATAAAACTATCTATATGTAACTCTAAAAACTTTCTTATACCAACTCTCTTATACGAAACTTCCCCTTGAGGGTGTTTACAACTGTCTGTCAATCCAGCGCACAGAGCTTTGATTCAGTTTGTGAAGCTTCAGTCACGGTTCTGTTCCCCTGATGCACAGAAACCACAGACAGCTGACAGGGACACAGCGGCCAAAGCAACAATGACAAGTGACAGCTCAAATCTCACTGTATCGTTTCATAACAACACTCAGACACACACTGACACAGCTGGTTCTCAGTGTGTGAGGCCAAAAAAGGGGCTCTATGGGAATTATGTGGAATTCTTATTGATCTATCTAAAATGTCTAACTCTAGGGCACACAAGGAGCATTTAAAGGTACATTGTAAATAGGGTCCTCATTAAGCCTTACCTTATTTGCTTAATGCATTCCTTTTAAAAAAAAAAACTTTTTAAAAAATATTGTCTAAAAGTGGTCAGAAACCCCACTCACGGATTTTTTTGATTGATTATAATTTAACAGCACATCAACAGCTTAGGGGTGTACTAAGAAAAATCAACTGGAGGCCATTTTGAATTTGGGAAAAATGGGGGAACAAGCCTTTTTAAATATACATTTGTTTTTTTCTTTTGGTCATAAAAATGTCATAGCTACAACTGGTTATGTTGCAGTTGTGCTGTATGTGTGGCCAACAGCTTATGTTTTTAATGGCCTAAAAGATTGTAGCAGTAGTTTCTTGAAATATTCTGGACATAGTGGATGTTGATGTTTTTATGTTTTGGACTACACGACACACAGAATGACATCAGGAATAATATTAAGTGAAGGGGACATTGTTTTTGTGCCCATGTCATCTCAGCCGCAGCTGCTTGTGAAAGACTGTAAGTTCTTTACTTTTGCAAATATTTTATTTAGATAACTTTTAGTTATATAAAGTGGTACATATGACATGAAGCCTAATGCTTTCCCTAAAGGGAAATGTGATAACATTATACCACTTTTAAGCCTAATACTGTATATTCCAGGGACACCAGAAAGCAATAATGTAAAAGTTTATCTGATGGTCATTTGCAGAAAACATATGATCATGCTTTACTTTCGACTTACAACTATATGAACCAGATGGTACAACTAGTGTAGAAATTTATCCGCCTTCTTAATGCCCACTTAGTTTTATTTATATGGTTCTACTTATGCAATCTCATAACTTAGCTTAGCTTGTTTCACTTAATATTACAAAATGTTATGTGTCCACGATGAACTTAGATATCCCCACATGTTCTTCATGTGGCTGGAGGCTTATATTTGAAAAGCTGATATTAAAGACTGCATGTCAGGAGTGTTTTGCGCGGTGACTGTGTAATCTAAGCGGGCAGAATATTTTTATTGTTGGACTGAGCAGCAAGTAATTCAACTCTACTCAATAAGTGTAGACCATGTGAGCTTTGGCTACACACAGAGAGGCCGTAAAACAATAATAACTGTGACTCATCTCACTCACCTCCAGATTGAAAAATTGGCAAAAGAAGGAACCCTTCCCACAGCCATGAAAAGTCCTGTTAGTCATGCAGTAGTGATATAGCTGATTTTGGCACAGAGCTAAAATTCTTATGAGTGGGTGACAAGGTGACACATGTCATCTGAGGATATGAAATATTAGGTGTTACTTGTCAAATTGTTCTCAGGTGTTCTTCTGTTTCCTTTAACCTTTGCAAACTTAGGCCATGAGAGAGTTGTGAGAATTCAAGTGCTACTCTAAAATGGAAAATAGTGTGTTAAGTTACAGTAATACTCAGCTGTGAAACTATAATGTCAGTGTTTGTCCTCAGCCACCCCTTCCATGTGTGTTTGTCTGTGCAGAGCAGGCAGCTCAGAATCCCAAATGTCAGCGGATGGCTTAAAAATGACAGCTGCCTCTGCATCTTGAATGTCCATCACCACATTCCGAGAAGTGTTGAAAGTGACAAAGTGACATTTGAGGCAGGATCCTCTGAACATCCTCTTGTCTCCTCTTTCTGTGTTTCCACTATGCCACCCCTTGTTTCCTGCCCTGCTGTGACCATGAATCTACATAGGATACTAGGCTGCTTACCAGGCCAAACATCATGCTGTGTTTGACATTCATCATTTATTGATGGTCTGTTCTTTAATTGCAGCAGGAGAGTACTTAGCATCTCTGCTCTCACACTGGCTGATCCATGGGGGAGGCCCTCCTGTTGAGGACCCGCATTTACTCAACGCACTGGGAGCACCACTGTTGACTTATAATGGTTGTGACACACAAAAAATAACCTGCAGGGCTGTTTTCATCCTCTTTTCAGTTTGTTAGCATTTTACTCTCTGCTTACACTTCTTTCTTTCTTGCTCCTAGCTGAGACTATAGGTGGGTAGGGGGGCAGATATTAAATAGTGACCCATTTAATGGAAATGGAGTCAAGAGGGCTTTTAGGCCTCTGAATATACACATGCCTGAAATGTACTACTGTGGCAAAATTGAGAAATTCATTAAGATAACCACAATGTATTTATCCATATGTTATGCATTTGAAATGACATTTTCACTCACCATAACTTCTGTGAAGATTAGTTTTCTGAACCATGCCTTGTACAGTAAACCTAAACTAATCCTTCCATGTGTTTTATCCTGCAACCATGGCGCTCTTTCTTTCATTAACAACCACTCACACATGACTATGCCCTTTCTCATCTAATCTGCATTTGGCATGGGATTAATTTCCTGCATATGCAGCTGCAGGACAGTTGGTTAATTTTAGCTGCAAGAGGGCAGGGATTGAACTGTAACAGTCATCTTCCCTTGTGACGAAAACCACTATTCTACTGCAGTGATAAAGAATTTGATTTTCAGTATACAGTGCATAGTATGCAAGTGTGCCACTGGAACTTCTTATAATCATGTACACTAATTCGTAGGTAAGTAAACAAGTGTGGTGGTTAGGGAAGGTTTAATCCAAAGACTGGCAAACAACTATCACCGGGTATCACTGAGTATTCCTGCTGACGCAAGGCAACAAAGACCCTTAACCCCAGCTCCTCCAGGGGAACTGCTCAGTGCCATAACTTTAACCCACCAAGCTCACTGACAGCAAGCTTAAACTTTTCAGTTTCCTGGTGGCAAAGAAAATAATTATACTGACAGCATACATTTTTTAAAATATTTTCCCAAATGTTTATTTATTCTTCTTTTTTACTTTTGTACACTTACCCAAACCATTATTTACAAGTTTAAATCATAAATCATGCAGCAAAGTCTTGGTTTCCTGACTGCACTTTCACCTGCATGACAGCCTGAGGACATATCAGTAAGGCAAAACTGGAGTGATGCTGTGTCTCCACTGATACTTGAGCACTGGCTAGTCCCCCCTCATGTTACATTTACGCCACTTACAACAGTTCAGGTGTCATTGCTGCAAAAATGTATTTGTGCATGCAGCTGTTGAGAAAATTGTCTGTACATTACTACTGTGGACTCTCAGTATAAAGTAAGATTTATTAGGATTTCAAGGTTAGTAGAGAAAAAATGAATTTTTGTTCCTCCTACCACTACAGGCTTAAAAAACAATTGTTATTTGTGAAATAAATGTGGTAATAATATATATTTCATCTTGCATTCTTAGGGAGTGGAAGTAGCTGGGTGAAATTTCTGTCAAAGTAGTTGCGTTGTAGCTGAGATGATTTGTGGAAAAGCCTAATCTAAACTGATTTTTCTTCTGTTTTGTCCTTAGACAGGTTAATGTAAGCAAAGTTGTAGCCAGGATAAGCCTGTACCCAGAATAATAATGGGTGTATAAATGCTATGCATGCAGTGACAGCCACAACAAGGAGGGCCATGTCAATAAAGTTCTTGCAAATTTGAGCTATAGCAATTAAAATAGATACAAGTTTTTACTGCAGCAGAAGCAATATTGCTGATGCTTAATTGGTAGCTGCGCCCCATGTGAAAGTCAGTGAAAATCAACTTTGATGAGGAATAATTGTTAACACTTCCCAATCAGCCAAAGGATTGGCACCTTGAGAAATATGTGATTTGGGAACTGTCTAAACATGACATAATAAATACATCTAAAATAATAAAATTTGCTTTAAATATTATTCTTTAAACATTGGTAAAGCTGTGCCCAGCTGTCATTGTGTGGTCCTTTTCTCTCTTTGTACTTTTACCAGTGGTGTTTTCTAGGCACTGTTAAACAACTGCGTAACCTCAATGTGGAAAAAAGCATTAAAACTATTTAGCTTTAAATTTAAATAAAAATGTCATGTGAGGCAATAAAAACAGGAAGCAATTGGGTTTTAAATGAAGCAGAATAATAAAGACCTTACATAGAAAATAAATACATAAATAAAAACACAATCAGTGGTCAGTCTGTGTGTCATGGTTTCCAGCCTGGCTTCCTGTTTTTTTGCCCATATTTGGTTATATTCTACACTCTGTCTGTGTCTGCTCTCTGTCTGGTTCACCTAACTCACATAATCAGCCTAATCAGTAAAATCAGTAACACCTGCTTCATATAAGCAGGTCTGCAGCTCTCTGTCCATTACCAGATTGTCTGCTCTGTTTACTGATTTGTGAATCTCCATCTATCTCTGATTTCCTGTGCTTGACCCAGTTCTGTTGTGCACCCCGATCTTTGCTCTGAATCCCCTGGATCTGTAAGTTATCTGTCTGTGTTTCTGAACCTGACCTTGATACTTGGTTCGTGATCTGACCATCTGTTCTCGGAATCTGTTTGTCGAACCTGACTTTCTGTTCTGAATTAGACCTGAGTCAGATCAGCCTTGAGTCGGATAGTTTTGCTCTGATTCCCTGCTCTGTACTCCTCTGATCTGAAACTTGACCTGTGTGCTCTGTGGATTGCATTCTGCATTTGGACGTGTATATAGTACTTTGGACAGTGTATTTGGACTCTAATAATTGTGGAGGATTGGAAACATCTTCCTAAAGTTTTAAAATAAACCTTTTAAGCTTTTGCGCGTTCTTAACTTTTTATTTTATTTTATTTATTTTTCTCTTGGGTTTCTCTGGCACAGTCATGTGAATGGAAGCAGTGGGTGAGAAAGAAAAACAGCAAGGCCAAAGGCTGGACCACAGATCAGTGAATATTGAGGAACATGGAGGAAAATACATGGAAAAATTCATTCATGCATGGCTTGAACATAATGCTTAATTTGAGGTCAGATAAACCCCATGATGGCTGGGACCTGTCATGTCCTTCCATGAATACATACATCAAAGTGTTTTAAGCAATAGTATTGTCCCTCATGCACATTACTGACATACATTTAGTTTGCAACAAAAGCCATTGATTTTAAAAAAAATTGATTAACCAACAA
>OMLM01005763.1:22466-33943 GCA_900302695.1 Helostoma temminkii | reverse complement strand
TACATATTATTACAACTACAAAATAATGAAAACATCAGTTCCATCATAACTGCTGATAAACCTGATTTTAAAAAGCACTTGGTCAAAAAACACTGCAGAGTTTTGACTATTGTGATTCCAACTAAAAACAAAGTTTATGAAAATCACAAGATAAGGGTGAATCACAAATCTTAAAACTATAGCTGCTTGCAAAACCACACTACTGGGTGTATTTGTCATTGTCAGAGATAAATCTAACATATGCACATGAGCTCAGACAGTAAAATGCTGTGGTTCAGGACCTGAGACAGATGTTTCCACACCAACACTGTTGCTGCAGCCACAAACACACCCCCCACCAACAAACTGCAGCACCACAACTATGCCAGCTGAACAAACAGTGGCGATTAACAGGTCAGCGCACACATTCATGTATATTCTTGAGCGCATTTGGGCGCGATTTAAAAACATTTTGTGCGGTTTTAAACTGGAACTAAAAGTTACCTTCCACTAGCTTGCGAACCGCTGCTTTGTGGCCAGCTCCTCCTGCGTGGCTAGTGAGAGCAGCCTCGCCCATGGTCTGAAGTTTAATTGATTTACAACAGGCCCTACATCGGGCAAAGTGAATGTCCTCGGCGTCCTTAACCAGCCAGTCCTTGTAAATTTCCTTTGATAACCAGGAGTCTTGGAATTTACATTTTCCAGGCATAGTTAGCTGTGAAGTTAGCCGCACCGCTACCTGACGGTCAGCTTCTTCTACTGCCTGTGGTGCATTCACTGTCCACTTGGAATATAGAGATTTACCACTGGTTATTCACGTTATTATATCGTGGGCTACGACGTACAATATACACAATATTTCGCTTATAATAACACATTGTTCATGTGTTGAACAATGTGTAGGTGTCATGAATCGTGTTGAAAACACTGTCTATATCTTGCCATAATTAGAAAATGTTCAAGAAACAGAATTTTACGCTGACCAATTAAATATTACTTCTGTGCTATTTATTAATTTCTTCTTAAAGTAGTCAAAAGCAAAACAACAAAAGTACAGAAAAACACGGTTATATCTGCCTTAAGCGTCAAAACAATAAGTTGCACATCAGTCGAACAAAACAGCAAATGCAGCACTGAGGTGCTGCTGGTCACGTGAATTGTTTTATCCAATTCAGACACGGATCAATCATTTCTGGCCAATCAGCTGTAAGTACGCCAGGCGCGCTCTGTCATTGGTTAACATGCGGAACTGAACCCGATGCAAAACACATGGCTACTAGACTGGTGGACTTGGATCTTTAAAAACATATCTTAATGGATATGTGAAACGCATTTTTGGTACTATTCGAGGCGTTTTTAACTGTAAAGCATGAAGCGACATTGATCTGTAAAGGTTATGTTTCTTGAGTTGTAGTCGCTCATAAGAGTAGCGTTGCTGCTGCTAGCTTGTTGTGCTATTTGAAAGGCTAATGGTGACAGTAATTAACATAAATGTAATGAATATTTCAATAATTATCCCTTCGAACCACCCAGCTTGTTGTTTTTTTTTCGTTTGTCTGACAAATGTGTGTTGTCGCTTCATGTTTTCCAGGACCTGGTGACAATGAACTTGTAATTAATCAATAACATGGAGACAACAGCCCTGGTAGCTCCAGTCACAGCTCTGGAGTTTCTTCAGGATTCATTTCTGCTGACGGGTAGGCAGCTGTAATAATTCATGTGGTGCACTGAATTAGTTTTTCTCTCCATATTGGCAAGACACGTATTTACACGTAGATTTTAAATTTGCGTTGTGGTGTTATGAGGTCTGTCATATACTTGAACTTACTATTACACTACTGTCACTTCTGAATATATGAAGGAGTGTGCAGTAACACATGCAACTTGGTTTTGTATTGTGTTTTTCCCTCCTGGAAGGCGAAGGTCCAGTCCTGCAGGCATACAGTCTCCAGCCTCGACCTAAAGCCTGCACCTCACTGAGTGTACTCCAGCACTTCAGAATCCATGGGATAAGACCTAGAAGTGCGGCAGCTGTCCCAGCGCAGAGCTCTGCGGGAGTCCATGGAAAGAATGAATGTGGTTAGTAGTAAATGAGTTTCTTCTGTTGTGTGTTGTGAGTTTGTTCTTATTCTAATAACATATATAAGAATTCTCTAGTGATCTTTGTGAAATACAATGGACAGAAAATCTTGAGGCCGATCAACAGCCGTTTGCCTGAGTTTCAGCGTTATTTGTAAAATACACTAAGATCTTAATTCATTCAACATTAAAGGAGTGTTATCTTTGGTCTTTGGTTTGGTTAGTAAAGTATTTGCACTCACTCGTGGCCCTATTTAAATGTATTAACTCATAAATTTACAAAATCCTTTCTATTTTTTTATCTGTCAATCCACAGAACCAACCTCCACCACAAAGTCCACCTTCTATGACCTAGCAGTGTTTGGAGGGAAAGGAGTGAGGCTGGTGAGGCTCCATGTGAATCTCCAGGATGGGGACAATCTGCAGTTAGAGATCCTCAGTGCCCTCATGGAGCTACAGGACTGGGCCCTGGATGTCCGCTGGCTCTCTGGAGACAAACATTCACTTCTCTGTGTGGCTGTAGCACACAATGGTGCTCTTCTTTTGGACATTGTTACAGGAACTGCCCTGGTTCAGCGCTCTTGTCTAGAGGGGTGTTTGCTTTACTCTGCCCTCCTTCTGGTACATGAATCTTGGTCAGATACTATCTTAATAGGAGGGACTGTTTTCAATCAGCTGGTCCTCTGGAAGCCTGGAGGAGGCAATGAGCCTGAAAATAAAGCTCCAGTTGAGAGACGTCTGCAGGGCCACAGCGGAGTCATCTTTAGCATCTCGTATCTCCAGGAGAAAGGCTGGCTGGCTTCAGCTTCGGATGACCGCAGTGTAAGGGTCTGGGGAGTTGGTGTTTTAGGGGGCCCTGGAGGGAAATGTGGGGACTTGAACCCAGCTTGTTTAAGGGTCCTATACGGACACCAGGCTAGGGTGTTCTCAGTGCATCTCTCCCCAGGGAAAGTGTTTAGTGCTGGGGAAGATGGAGCTTGTTTAGTTTGGGAGTGGACCGGAGGTGGGAAGGTGGTTCGGACATTGAAGGGACACAGAGCAGGGGGGGTTCGTGCTCTAGCAGTCAGTGAAGGAACAGGAGATGAAGAGAGATGGGTGGCAACAGGTGGGGCAGACGGAGGGGTGAGGTTGTGGAGGCTTAAAGAGAATGAAGAGAGGAAGATAGAGGAAGCAGAGACAGAGAAACTGACTGACCTCAGATTTCCTGGTCAAGGCATGCCTAAAGTGGTTTGTATAGCAGGAGAAGAAAATGCAAGTTGGAGCGAGAGTAAATTTGTTGTTTGCACTGACCAAGGAGTTGTTTACCAATACAGTGGTGGAAGGTGGGAACAGGTATGGCAGGGGCCTCCTGAGTTTCAGTCTTATTGTGTGATGGAAACAGTATCCATCAGTGCCAAAGAATCAACATCCAAAGTGCATTTGTGTGCTGTGGGAAACCTCAGTGGGTTCATACAGGTCTTCCCCATTTCTCATCCTCAATCTGGGATCCTTCTGACTGGTGGCTCAGGGAAGATCCATAGTCTTATTTGGAAAGAGGAAGGGGATGGTGTGTGTTTGCTGGCGTCAGGGGCTGAAGGACTCGTCTATCGCTGGTGTATACAGATAAAAATAAAAGAAAACTGTTCTTTAGTGCTTGATGTGAAACCGCTTCCTTCCTTCCTCCTTCCTCCCTGTGCCAAACGCTGGCTGACGGCTGCAGTTCGCCTCCAGTCCAAGTCACAAGAAGTGCTGTGGGTTTGCGGGGACAGGAGAGGGTCCCTGCTTTTGTTTCAGGAAGGAAGAACACTCCTGCAAAAGAGGGCAGATGATGAAGAGATAGATAAAGGATTGCTCAAAAAAGATGGCACAAAAAATGAAGCCAATGAAAGTGGTGGAGATCAAAACAACAGCACCATGGGGCAGAGAGAGGATAAAGACGTGCATGACATAAAACTGCAGGCACTGAGCTGCCTGTTTGGGGTGCATGGAAAACAGGGTGTTACTTCAGTTTGTGAATACCAGGGTCTGTTTTATAGCACTGGAAGGGATGGCTGTGTGAGAGTTTTTAGAGTGCAGCCAACACCTCCAGAAAACATCGAAGAACATAGGAATAATACAGGACAGCTTCATCTGGAAGTTCTGCGAGTCCGGCGAGCATGCAAGGGTATGGAGTGGCTGGAGAGGGTTTTGATTCTTGAACCTGAAAGTCTGGAGGAGGAGGACGACGAGTTCAGAGAAGAGCGTGACAGTAACTATGAGACACAGCAACATTTGAGAGAAAAGCAGGAGCTTTCAGAAGAACAACAACAAGAACAAGAGGAGAGCTTTAGGGAAGGAGAAGAAAAGACAGAGAACAAAGGAAAAGAAGCCATGTTTGTCATTGTTGGATTCCACGCTGTACACTTTGTTGTTTGGGACCCAGTGAGGCAGCAGAGGCTGCTAGCAGTGCCTTGTGGTGGGGGGCATCGCTCCTGGGGTCTCTGGCCATCCTGTAAAGGGGTTTGGCCCGGGTATGGTGCTCTGGTCTTCATTAAACAGGGCACTGTGATGGCTTCACAACCTCCTGGAGAGGAACCGAACTGGGCTGGGAGGGTAGGTATGACTGGAGGATGGGGCCTGAGAGAGGGCATCCATGGAAGGGGTGTTGGGTGTGTTTGCAGGCTGGGGAGTATAGGAGGAGCTGGGAATGATACTCAGACATCTGGAAATATGACTAAAATTAAGGGAAGGGAGGTGGAGAGAGAGGAAGGACATTGGGAAATAGTGGTGACAGGAGGAGAGGACACTAGCTTAACCGTCCTGGCGATACAGCCAAACTCTGGAAGCATCAAAGTTCTCTCAGTTATTACCGATCACATCTCAAGCATCCGGACGCTGACGGCTGTAACATGTCCACAGAGAGAGACAGGAAACCAGCCACAGTCTATCTCTGCCCTGCTCACGTCAGCCGGTGGCAGAGCTCAAATGCAGTGCTACCGCCTATTAATCAGCTGGGACAAGCAGAAACTGGTTCCCTCCTGCCAGGTGATTCAAGTGGCCAGTCACCGATTGGACGAAAAGTGGGAGAGGAGACGGAACCGACACAAGATGGTTAAAATGGACCCAGAAACAAGGCAAGTTGAGAGAAATGGATGAGAAATGGGCTGTAATTGAGGCACATAGAGAAACTATGTCATTGAATCACATTAAGAGAATTACACCTTAATGTCCCTTAAAGTATCTTTTGTGTTTATTTCCCGACTTTACTCACTCTAACATCTATTTTTATTCTGATAATTATACATTCTCAACACGGTAAAAGGTTTTTACAGTTGAAGCGCATCTTATTCCCTACTTTTTTACTTTGAATCTACCTCATTTGTCTCTGTTCAGGTATATGTCTGTAGTAGTAGTGGATGAGAAGACGGACTGTGTTCTTCTGGCTCTGGCCTGCAGTGATGGAGCTGTCAGGTTGGTGTTTATCTCAAGTTGTTTTCTTCTCAAGCTGTTTTAATGCTGTCAGATAAGTATTTCCTTTAGTAAACTGCATTATAACTGAATTTCAGATTTTTCAGCCTAATTAAACATTTCTACAAGATATATTTTCCAAAACTGTGATCCATATTCATTGAAAAGTGATGCTCATCTTTCCTTCATCAGACAGAGAATAGAAAAAGTCTTTCAGCTTGATTAGTAAGTGTTGGAGGTCTCTCATTTAGTTTAATTTCATAATCACCTAAAGTGCTGGGCACAGCTTGGCGGAGTGTAGAAAAGCATAGTGGAGTAGGGAGAGGGAAGAGCAGAGTGGATTGATCTCACGCCGGTACTAGTTTGATTTTAATGTTTTAAGTTCATATAACATGTAAAAACCAAAACAATTGTATGCATTTCATTAAAAAAGGAATGCAAAGTTGTTTTTTGTTCTTTATGATGTTGTTTTGTCAAGTTTCAATGCCCTAGTTGAGGCACTTTGTTAATTTCATAGTGCTGTTTGTCTTTAACTGCTGCCATCGTGCTTTCTTTTTCGGTGTCTCCACTTTCTATTATTGTCCTTTCAGATTGTTCTCAATCAGTGAAGTTAAACATCTAATTGATTTGTTGTGGGAGTCGTTTTACCACCAGCGCTGTGTGCTCAGTGTCGCCACCTGCAGCCTGGAGAATAGAAAAGGCAACAGGTAATTCTATGTTTGTTCAAGCCCAGATGGGTGATTTTTGCTCTTTTCTTGCAACTTACTGGGAGTCCTGGTTTACAAAGTGCACCAGATTGACCACTAATTATTTATATTATTATCTTATTTAAAAGAAACTACACAATAATACAGTGTTGGTGGATTAAAGGAGCACAATAATAAAAACTCACTATATTTACAAAAAAAACAATTCCAAATTTCTAAAATGTTGCCTCTGTCTGTCATAAAGAAAATATGAAGTAAGCAGTATCTGTGCTGCAGCAATGTTTACATCAGTTGCCTCTCTCTCTCTCTCTCTCTCTCTCTCAGGTGTAAGTTGTTGTTCAGTGCTGCAACAGACGGAAAAATTGCAGTGTGGAATTTGACTGAAGCTTCTTCCTCAGGCGAATCTTCAAGTGATGCTCGATCTCCTCCAATCCCTTCCCTCTGCATTCCTGCACACCAGAGTGGCGTCAATTCATTGGCTGTTTGGGCAGTGAAACTGGGACAACAAGAGGGCGGTTGCCTGGTAACTGTTGCTAGTGGAGGGGATGATGGGCAGCTGACAGTGTCCACGATTAGGGTGCAGTTCCCAGAAGATGGAAAGATTTATGAGCCCTTGATTTCTTCACAAATCCAGTCGCAACCACCAAACCATCTTGACCTCTATCTCCACACCCAGTTCCACATCCCACTGGCCCATGCTGCCCCTCTGACTGCCCTGAAGTTCCTGAGCCCAGACATTGTGGTATCCACTTCTTCAGATCAGAGGGTTTGCCTTTGGAAGGTGTGCAGTACAGGTATCAGCCACAAGGGGACACTGTGTTCGCATGTTGCAGATGCTGCAGCACTCGCAGTATGGGAGGGGCGGATGACAGAGAAGGAGGAAAGAGTTGAACAAGTTGAATCTAAGAAGGACAATGCTATTTGGAGAGTAAAACTCTATCCCACAGAATTAGACACAGAGGGTAAGATGGGCATGTTTAGTAAGGATAAAGAAACGGCTGATGAGGCCAAGGATGGAAACCCTGCTGAAGAGAGAGCTGGTGAATACAGAAATCAAACAAAGACTGACAGTGTGTGTAAGACAGACATGGAGGCGAACACAGAGAAAGATCTGAAGGCTTGTGAGAGCAGGAAAAACAGAGAGAGGACAGGATGGGTGCTGGTCTGTGGCCAGGGCTTCCAGCTACTACGAGTCAGAAACGCAGAAGAAAAGTTATAAGAGGAATAATAAAATAAACACATTTTAATTGGTTATGAATTATCTGTTGAATGACAAGATTGCATTGATATTTAATGTTTTTAAGTGCATTTTTAATAAAGTTTTTTTTCTTTGTTATTTAACAAACATTTCATTTCTATAAGCTGTTTATTGCTTGTGCAGCTTAATGAAGATTTGATTTTAAAAAAAAAAAAGAAGATTTTGCAAACCTCAAATCCATCTGAAGAAATATGTAATGGCTTGAACTTCTCTCATAGAGTTTCACATTTATTATAGAGACGTTTGTGTGTGGCTGTCATTATGAAAAAATCCGAACAAAAATCATTCGTGTGGCTCAGGTATATGGGCAGGTTTCTGTTTGGGACCAGGCTACTGGCTACTGCTGCAAAAAGAGCATTTGGTGTAGGGGAAAAATCATGAGAATAACAGGCTTTTAAAGTGAACATTAAAGCCATCTCTGATGGTGTTTGGACCATCTGTGGCCTCCTTCAGGGAAAAGCACCACCCTGCAAAAAGATGGCAGAAATGACTGAGTTATTTTTAATGCAGTCTGTTACATCTCAATGAGCCAGGAACTAAAGAGAGTCCATTTTTAGCAACAGCAAGGCCAAACCATTTTCAAAATTATGATGTATGAATTAAATTATGATTTAAAATGTCACATGCTACTAATTTGCACTTTTTGCCTACAAAAGCATCATCCTGGCATGACAATGGACTTGGTAGACAAAAAATGATGGTATACATAATAATATATACAATATTTACAGGTAATAACAAGTGAGTGGCATGTCACACTCACAGCCACAGCAGGAGTTGTTAATTGATTTATTAAAACTCACAGATCATAGTGCAAGTTTTGTCAGGCACAATTAAATCCAGTTTTTTTTTAACTCAAACTAATACAATAGTGTTTTGTAATTGAGTGTTCATGTAGCAGTGTAGAAGCAGACTGTTGTGATATGAAATGAAAATGCGGCTTCACTGGCAGGTTGGTATTGGACAGTGTGCATAGTTATTTGCATACTTGGTGTGTGTGTTATGCAAATGTGGCTGTGTCAGATGAGGTGTGAGACGTGGCTAACTGCGTGTTCCCCTGCACCATGTAAACAGTGTCATACACTAAAAGTGAAAGCGTGTGCACAAAGTCAACTGACTGGAATTTAAATGTTATCAGATGAAACGTGCCCCTGTATCCATGATGTTACAGAAGAGCTCAGCTAAATGTGTATGAGTGCGTGTATGTCTCCGTATGTTTATGTCAATATTTGCATGTGTGTGTGTGGAGGTATAGATGGGAGTCAGAGCCCAGGAAGGGGCTCACTGCAGGTATCCATGAATATTTTAATATATTAGCCTCGTCTCAAATTGCCTTTTGTCAAGCATTCATCTCTCCACTTGCCACCTGCAATGGAGAGAACGAATGAAAAAAAGCGTAAAAGAAAAGTGATCATTAAACGAGGAGTAAGATAGAAAGGATGAGAAACTGTGGATTAAAGGAAAGACTTGAGGTTCCCACTTCCAAAGAAGAGACAAATAATGGAAGAAAGAAAGAGCCAAAGCCCCTGTATTACCACCGCTATCACTTACAAAGAGATTAGCGGGTGAGATAAAAGGGGGGAGGAGTGGAAGCAGTAGTGTTGACAAGGTAAAGTTGAGGGGGGAGAAAGGGGGGAGACAGAACTGGAGAAGGCCCTTGGTGCACTGAGCATGATTAGTAATGTTACTTGGGTTCACAAAGAGCAAGGGAGAAAAACAAAGGATTGAGGCAATAAAGTTGTGACGTATGTGACAGTAAAAGTTAAGACACAGAGTAATCGATGAGGGAGGGAAAGTAAAATGAGGCAGATGCTTTTCAAGGCCAGCATGTGTGATCATCTTCATCTTAAAACAACATGTAGAGATGGAATCTTGAGGAATCATCAGTCTCTGTAGTGACAAAGTGCTGGTAAGAAACGTGTCCCTGCAGCTTCTTGATGACGTCTGTGTGGCAGTGCTGCCGTGTTGGTGTGTGGCTGTTTGTGTCTGGGGGCATGTTTTCTTTTCCTAAGAGGACAAGGAATACGAGCAGCAGCTGTCAACTTGCAGGAGTGACATATTACACTCATCGAAAAGGTATATAGACACTTTGTACCTCTGTATAAACATTGTACTAAGAATAAGTTCTGCATTTTTGAGGCTCATACTTATTTTTCTGTTTGTTGCAGGGGCAGAACAATTACCTTTCCTCATTACCATTTTCTAACCTTTTATTTATTGTTATCAGCATCATTATCTCTGCCCAGAGGATTTCTTTGTTGGCAGAATGTTCTAAAAACTGTATGTTGCTGGACTCAGACTAGGACTTAATTTAACATGAAACTCATGATGATTAATGAGACTAATAGTCCACAGGCATGCTACTAGTGCAGTGAGGCTTTAAGGGCACAGACACATGTATTATTCTGCCTGTTAATGTTTGCAGACTAACAAGCTCATAGAGGCAGTGCCAACATGCTAACTCACAAGCCACTTGCTAGGCAGCCTGCTGAAGCCGAGGGCAATGTTGAATGTGTGTATTAATTGGATTCAGTTCATTCAATAATATTGGAAGAATTGATATTTTGACCAAAGTGGACTTACTGGCAGACAGACAGAGGCCCAGAGCATGAGTGACATGAAGAAAAAGATGCCAGCTAAAATAGAAATGATCATTTTAAAGTGATCTGCAGTTGTACAGCAGAGGATATGAACTGTCCCTGAAGCTGTGTGCATGAACTTGTTTATTACAAGTCTGGGAACCAAGTGTTTCAGAAAAGTTATACTGTACTTTCAGCTCCCAGGCAGATTGGTGATGTCACGAGAACGGCTGCCTGCCATTGGTTCGTCTAAGAGCAAAACAACAGGTGATCTCATGGCCCTCTCACTCTCTCTTTCACAAATGCTGTTATGCTGAAGAAACTAAAGATATTTCATTAGCAGTTGTTGTGTGAAATGTATTGAAACAATACAAATCTAATTTACAAGTCATACACTTGGTGCCATTTGCTAATACTTTTTGTATGAAATCATTTTTGCAGATGACATTCTAAATATTTGTTTATGATTTCTCATTTATGTCTGAGGACATCAACAAAATATTGCACTGGAACACTCCTGGAAAAATAAATACTGCAATTTCTGTTATGGAAAACTTTAGATTGACACCTTATGTCGCTTTAATGACCCTGAAGAGAAAAAACTTAACTCATTCTTCTGCTGTTTGTTATTGTATTTTTGATATCCACACATGCCAGTAGCTCCTTATAGAACTGCTGATGTTACAGTCTTTCTCTTGACACCTTTGGTACAGTATCGTAGACCTCAGCTCAATTCCACAAACAACTCCAGGCCACATCACTATTCTGTTGGCTGATGCCTGTGTGTACAGTATTTGACAGCGATCAATATTAATATTTAATCATATTTTCCACTGCTGACACTGCTGTTAAATATAATGTGTGTATAAAATTGCCTCATCAGCAATATATTGGCTCATTGTTTGTTTTTCAAGTCACCTGAAAAACAAATAGCAGGTTTAACAGGCATGTTATCTCTACATCACTCTGATCACTTGTCAAGCCACTTGTCTCCTCCCTAGCAAATCGCCGAAAACATACCCAGCAGCAGACATCTTCATCCTCCTCCTCCTCACATCCTCCTCTGGGGCCTTCCTCCGTCCTCCTCTCAGACACCACCATGACTCCCTGGGGATGCTTGGCTCTCTCTGAATCCTCCTTTACATTAATTGCCCCACCGCCTCCACCAAGACCCTCTCCACCTCCACCCACACCTCCTCCTGCTCCTCAGCCCACACCATCCACCCCTTATCAAGGGAGGCAGACTGAAGAAGGGGAAGCTTCCAGGTCAAGTTTTAACTGTGAGGTTCCATCTCCACCTCTGGCGTTTCTGCAGAACAGTGCAGGTATGATTGGAGCAGGGCCCAGTCCTGTCTAACCATTTAACCTAAGCCTAAAACTTGTGTATTTCTTAATAATCTGTTGTTGTTTTGATTTAAATGAAAAGTAAAATCACACTGCCTCAAAGCA
>OMLM01005763.1:8967-22100 GCA_900302695.1 Helostoma temminkii | reverse complement strand
ACTAGATGAATTCTGGGCTTACAAGCACAACGATACCATTAGCAACAGAATATCATTGAACTGCATTTGACCAAGATACATGTGTAAATAGTAACAATAATGATGTTTGTACTTTGCTGCTTCAGTCTGCAGATCCAACGTACTGATGTTTTCACTGATTTAAACCTCTTCTCCCGCTGAAGGTGGGTGGAGGGAATTGGAAAATCTAACAGACATTACAGCTTGTTGACAGCTAGATAAGCACAGGTGTAGCACATAACATGAGTGACGTGTATTTCACTGCACAAGAAAGTCATTAAAATAATCCAGAATCCAGAATACAACAAATCCTTCAGCCCTGTACGCAAGTAAACAATATTTGGGGTGAGGCTTTACACAAATAAGCAAAATAAGTACATAGAAAATACTAAATTAGATAAATAGGCTACTTCAAAAATGTTAAAGTTGACTGTAGAAATTTCAGAACATCCATTAATAAAGGTACAATGTGCATATTTTAGACTAGACTATGTTGAACACTCAACTTATGACTGAATGAATGAATGAATACACAAAATCACCAAAATTTGCCTAATAAAAATAAAACAACTTTAACCTAAGATTTTTAAATTGAGTCCAATGTGTACATGTGATTATTCTTTAGCTGAGGTCTGATAAATTAAGAAAAAACACGTAGGCTGGTCATAAGTTTTGTCCTTAGCAGATAAAATGGCTTCATCTTTTTCTCCCTTTGAAACCTAAATCCCTGTTTGATAGTTTTCTAGTTGGGTTTTGGGGTATTCTATTAAAATAGAAGTTTGATGTCCATTTATGAGTTTTAACTTGTCAAAACTTTCTATTTTGTGCATTTCTATCCCTCTCTATCTGCAGTTGGAGTGGGTAGGGGGTTACCTGCCCGACGAAACATGTTACCCCAACGTCGAGTGGCTCGTCCATCCCGCCTCCCCCCGCTGCGCCCTGTTACCAACCTTAGTTTCTCCCGCAGCTTCACCTTCTCCTTCTTCGAGCTGCCACTGCACCAGTCACCTTGCTGCCGTGCAGAACGCATCAGAAACCTCATGCTGCTTTTGAGACAGATGCATTACTGACTAATCAGACCTGTTTTTCATTAGGCACAAGAATCTGGTTTGCTCAGATTTATTACTTTATTTGAGTATGTCATGTTTTAAAATATTAATATACAACTGACAAGTGTGAAGTCAGTGTGCATTGTGTTTTGTAGTCCTTCTGTTTGGGTTTGAACATTTCCAATTTTAATTGCATAATAAAGGTACATATCGCCTCTATATAACTTAAAGTTGTGGACTTGTATCTGTAAGTACTTGTTAGATATTTATTCCTTGAATTTTCTGTTGATAAAGTTTCTGTAGGGGGCACTGTTTATATTTATTGACCTTTACCGCTCTGGCTTCTTCCAGGCTAATGCCAGTGTCAGACTATGTCTGATTCAATATTGTGGTGAGATTACCTAGTAGGGCAGTGAAGACAATCTTTATAATATGGGTATATACAGTTTTTCTCTCTTTCTTGCTCTCTCTTTTCCTTCTCTTTGTCAACACAAGACTCTCCTTCTTTTCCCTCTTTCAAGAATTTCAATTAATTTCACATTTCCTCCGTTGAACGTGGCACTGCACCAAGTGAAACACATTGATATGGATTAAAGCAGGGAAAACACTGTCTCTGTCTTTCTCTTCCTGTCTCACCTTGTCTGGTCGTCCTTCTGTCGCACACATTACATTCAGCCCATGAGTGTCTGAAAGCTGAGCAGTGATAAAAGACGCGCTCAGGAGAACAGAATGGAGGGTGACAGGGAGGACAAAGTAAATTACCGTTAATGTGCAGAGTTCAAGGCTGATCTCTACCTTTTCTGAAACACGTGTGAGAGTTTGTGGTGCTTTGTGGGTGTGTTGTCCTCATACATACATGTTGTTACACATGTGAACTCTGACAGGTGTGGTCAGTCACCACTTCTTGATAAATGCAGTCATAGAAAGTGAAGAAAGTGTAACAACTGTAGCAACAAAGGTGGGTACTTCGACACTGCAAATCTCTATGAACCATAATTTACATCCACGACTAAAAAAAAAAAAATCACTATTGTGGTTATTAATATTATTATTATTATCAGCCTTTGCACATCAACAGTAATTTTTTTAAACAGTGTTTAAAAAAGAGTATCCTACTTTGTATTCTTCTCTTCAGTGATATTTCTCTGACTTTGTCAGTTTTTATACAACCAATGAGGCCCAAAGGTCAAAGAAGCTGTCTGAGAAACTAGTATTTGACCTTCAGGTTCCTGAAAGTAGAGAGTGTTTGATCACTGTAGAGATCTGAAGCTCCTCTTTTAAAAATGCAGAGCTACCACTCTGGAACGAGAGGGGCTTCAGGAATTTCTTAAACGTGAAGTTTTAACGACACCAGATTTTCCTTCAGTATAATCCCTTAAGAATATACACCAGCTGTTCATTCACTACTGGGTTTTCACTCCACTTTTCTGCTTCTTGTCCAGGTGTATAATGCCACATGGTTATGATTTCTTCTGGTGGGCAGATTTCTCTGTATCTCCTCTGTGTCTTCTTCATCACCTATAGTGAAAAGCACTTTTTCAAAATGCTTCTGGAAAATTGTCTCAATTTGATCAGAAAAAGAAAATGCAGGTTAAATCCTACTTATTTATTACTTTTTTTTATTATTATTTATTACAGTTTAGTTATATCAAGGCTAACTGAGTGTCCATGGCATATAGTAAATTTCAAATACAAATATAACTGACACTGTCACTCCAATAGTAAGTTCATTAGGTTTGTGTTTGTGTGCAACACAAAGTCTTGCCACCCTGGCCATCATGAAAACTAACAAAGAGTTGCTGAGCAACTGTGTTAAATAGGTTAGTTAGACTGAAGCAGCCAAAGCGAACATGGCTGTACAATTCAATTTCTATTATTCTAACAGGCACTGGTGAGACAATACATGTGCACAGACTCACTCTCACTGCTGAACCTGACCTCTGGCCCAGTTAGAGACAAGCAGCAGGAAAGAGAATGACTTTGCAGAAGCTCAGCAGGCCATAGTCTCAAATTTGTTTTAATAATCTCACCTCTTTAGAGACAGTTTTTCATTTAAACTCAATTTGAATTCTGTAAAGGTTTAGCTAATATTATTGTAACTCCACCACTATATTGCAAATAGATATTGTAAAATATGAATGTATTGCTAATTAATAATTTAGTAATTAGTAATCTTGTTTTGTCTGCACTGGGCTGCTGTAGAATAGTAAAGCTGCCTCTGTGAAATGGGACCTGCTCCATATGTAAATGTAAAAGGCTCACTGTAATCTAAAGAAAGCATGCATGAATAATTAATTCCATTTCAGCTAATAGATTCCTAAATCTAAATCTTAGACACTGCCTCTTGTAAAACAAACAAAATACATTGTTATGTATTATTATTGTTATTATTATTATTATAAATTACTTAAGTGACGTGATATAAATTACATTAATTGGTCTGTTTTGTTGTTTGATGATTGCGGTAGATACACACAAGTCACTCTGGATAAAAGTGTCTACCAAATGACATATAACACAGACATTCAACAATCATACAGATATCATGGACATATTATGAGACAACTTGTCCCTGGGCAAAGTAAGTACAGTGAAACACAGGAACAAGACCTCTAGACAGTGTGATAGTTGTTTTGCTTCGCTCACATCTTCTGTTTCATTGGGGCCACTTTTTGTCTTGTATAGTTGTTGGCATCTTTTTGTGATCGCCTGACATTGCATCAAGAAATGTTAATTATCACTTTAAATAGAGGCTCTGATCCATGGGCTCCTTGTCCCTGTTCCCCCTGGACATGCACCAGTCATAGGACCAGTGGATGTCATGGATGGATTACCCATCAGTAGTCCATTTCTGACAGGAAGACAAGAGTCATCATAAGGTAACAATTTATGCAGCAACAGTGGCAACAAGTGACCAGAATAGAGTACAATTGTTGCTGCAATTTGATAATAATTCAGTGACTGCTCATTTTATCCTATTTATAAAACATACGTCTGAAACTAAAATAGTTTTAAGATATAATAACTAGACACACAAAGAGCTTAAAGCTAATAGCAGCTTTGCACAAGAGACGGCTGTGTAAAGGGAGACATAGTTGCAGAAACAGCATGGACAGTTTTCAGTACCTGTAGTTACTGTATGTTTGCAGAGAATGTGTGCATGTCTCTCAGAATCAAAAAGTCAACATCTTACATGGACAATCAATACTGTACATGGACCATGGACACCTTATGAGAAGACAAGTGGCCCTTGGGGGAAATAAGTACAGTAAAAATCAGAAATGAGACCCCTTTTTTTTGTTTTTTGTTTCACTTTCATATTGTGTTTCTTTGATCATTTTGCATCATTGTTGTGATCGCCTGTCATTCCAGCAGGAAATGTTAATTGTCAGTTCATACAGAGGCTCTGGTTCATGGGCTCCTTGTCCTTGGTCCCCCTGGACATACACCAGGCATGGGAACAGTGGATGTCATGGGTGGATTACCCATCAGTAATCCATCCAGGACAGAAACCCAAGAGTCATCATGAGATACTAATTTCTGCAGTAACAATGGCAACAAGTGGCCAGATTGGAGTACAATGGCTGCTGCAGTTTGATGACACTTAGCTCACTGCACATTTCCTACTTATAAAACACACCTCTGAAACTAAAAGTATTTAAATGTATATAAAATCTAATGAAAACCCTTTTGGAAAATGTAGCAAATAAAATTGACAGATAGGTTAAGAGGTAATTAAATTAAAAAATAATTTGCCCCAACTTATGTTTAAAGTAAAAACAAAATGGGTGATTGTTCCTTAATTGTTTTTGTCTACTAAATCGTTTAGATAAAGCTGTATGTGTGTACCCTCACAGCTTCTGCTCCAACTGCTATACTGACGTAGTGTGTGTCGCTGGCTGTCTGATTCTGCAAGAGAAGCTACTGTACCCACACACAATGACTTAGTTCTGGGTAAATGTTTAGCAAATTAATATAAATAAAATTCAATGGCTTGTTTTAGTATTTTTTTCCATAGATGTTTAAGAGTTTCACTCCGTTTTACCTGATGCAGTCTCACTCTCCCACTGAGTAGGTATCACTGTTAACAATCATTGGTTTGATGTTTGTAATATCAGTAGTTGCTGTACAGTGTGCTGCCTCAGAATCAAAAAGTCAACATATAACACAGTCATTCAACAATCATACGGGGACCATAAACCCATTATAAGAAAACTGACCCCTGCGTTCCTTGTCCTTGATCCCCCTGGACATGCACCAGTCATAGGAACAGTGGATGTCATGGCTGGATTACCCATCAGTAGTCCATCAAGTCCTGACAAGAAGACAGGAGTCACCATGAGATAACAATTTCTGTAGCAACAGTGGCAACAAGTGGCCAGAACTGCGTACAATTGCTGCTGCAGTTTTCAAGACACTTTAAGCACTGCTTCTTTTCATACTTACAAGACATCTAAAACCTATGCATGCAATCTAACGAAAACCCTTCTGGAAAAACGTAACCCCCGAATAGGCCAAGTGGAAATTAAAGCAAGAAGTAAAACACAACAACTTATGTTAAAAGTAAAACAAAATGGTATATTGTTCTTTAATTTTAAAAGATGAACACTATAGCTGTGTTTATGTTTCCACAGCTCCTGGTCTACCTGCTCTGTTGAGGTGGTGTGTGTCGCTGGTTGTCGGATCCTGTTAGCAGAAGCCACTGTAATAAAAATTTAGATAAAACTTCAAAGTCATGCGGATGATCTCTGACATCTCTGCAGTTACAGTAAAAAAATATTTTGTTATAGCAGCTAACATGAGCTCTCATCACTAGTGAGCTAATAAAAGCTGCCAAAAAGGTTGTTAACAATTTTTTATTATTAACACACATCAGTGCTCTCATTATAGCCTCGTAGCATCTCTTCATTCCTCTGTAACTGACTCAACACCTAAGAGGCTTATAAATACACAACAGTTTAGTTCAGCCTCTAGTTTCAGAAATCACCAGGAACCTCGTGTTCTTTCTGTCTGCTCCCTCCAGTGTCTTTCTCCATGTTTCTCTCCTCTCTGTAAACTTATGCAGCACATTAATTAAATCTGGGATAAGCACAACAAAAAACATCATTTGTGCACCTTGGTTTGCCCATCTGTGGAAAAATCTATGTCAGTTCATCTTCTGTCACTGGATATGGTCTAAAGTCATGGGTACAAGCTACGTGGCCAGAAATATAGATAATAATATAATAATAATAAGATAATGTTGTTGTTTCTTTATACTGAAGGCCATAGTGCATCTTCTGGACAAGACCCTCACCACATCTTCAAGGCCTCATTCTAACCTCTGGTAATAGATTGAACATTGTTACCTTGGCAATGAATGTTTAAAACTACCTTTTTGTGGCTGCTGCTCTAAGTGAACGATAGCTTTTTTTTTAGCAAATTTTAGCACAAATTCAAGGTTGACCTCAAACTCCAAAAGATACATCTTGTTGCTAGGATTTCAGAATGTACGTTTGAAAAGTGTCTGAGCTCCTTATCAGCTATTCGCAGGTGGTGTTTTTTTCCACTGTCACTGGACCATGACCTCAGCTGTGCACTGTAGCAGTTTAAAGCCAGAGAATCACACCTTCAGGTCTGAGATTATAGGTCTTCTCCTGCTAAAATGATAGCTTTTGCTAAACATGTACCCGATGTAACTGACAGGAAGGTGACTGAAGTGCAGCAGTACATGGGGTTAGCATGGAAATGAGTGTTAATCTTTAAACGTATTATTAGTATAATTTAACTTAACACACTCATTTGGATTGGGTTCTGTGTTGGTGTTCTGGGATCTGGGATCCACTGCATACTTAGTAACACTGACAGACAAGAATGCATTCCCCATCCCCTTACCCCGCTGTCAATCATCATACCAAAAGCCATCAAAACTAAACTCTTACCTTAACCTAAACCCAACATTAACCTTAAACCCCAAACCAGTATTAACCCTTGAAAGGCAACAGGTGTGTCATCAAGTGAGGACTGGCTTCATTTTCCCAAAAGGTCCTCACTAAATGGATTCATCCTCACAGTCTATAACCGTACAAACACGCACACATACACACTCTCAGTAGACTCATGCCCATAAGATGCACCCAGATGGACAGATGCCACAGTAATGAACTGATGAATGACTCATAATTATGTAAAAACCTGTTTTTATCTCCAAAACCACAAATCCCCGCATACAATAATTATCTGCACCTGGCCTCTGACTAATCCTCATTCTGTCCTTTCTTTTGCTGTAAAATTTCAATCTAACAATGAAACACTTTTTACAGGCTTTTAGTTTTTGCTGAGTAATTAATGCATATTATTGTCACTAAAGTGTTGATTTGTATGAAAACATCACTTTGGGGTATTTTTAAAAGCTAAACAGTTGTCTTACCTCAAAATTAAATTTTTTGACTGTCAGAAAGTTAGTTTTTTAAAAACAATATATGCCACAAACAAGATGAACAACAATCTTCACCCTACCTTTTACCCATAATATTATATTTAATGTTGAAGTCTGGCAAACAAATAACAGAAGGTCAACCTGAAAAATACAAAAGAGGAGTAAAGGCTACAACAATTAACTTGGTGCATAACAAACACAAACACAAACTTGGAACACATACAAACTAAAAACATCAGATAGATTATCTTTCTATAATTATATTCTGTGGATTCACAATATGATAGCCTCAGCTTTCCTAATTTGTGTTACAGTGTGACTTCTCAATGGCTGAGGATGTAAACACAACCATGTCAGTTGACAAACACCATCTAATTATGGCAATGTGAGTGACTGTATACTTCCATGTACATATGTAGAGTAATTGAGTGAATGACATTTAGATGGATGTATTCTTCTTCTACAAACTGGACATTCTGTGCAGAAAAAATGTCACCTCCATTGGTTTTCTCCCACAGACTATCTTAGGCTCCATCCTGTCAGTGCAGATGGATCTTGCTGGACAGCACAGAGTCCAGGTGGTGGGACACGTACCCAGTAGGTCAGTAGAACTGTGTCATTTTCTGTTTTCCTTGTCGTTTGTTTATTGTTTAATATGGTACGGTATATTGTTATGATGATTGTTAGATTTCAGGCCATATGGATGTTGACACAGTTTTGTTTATAGTGAAGGTGCATATGTTTTATTGTATCTGTGAGTGTGATGGTTTAAAAGGAAAGTACATTTAAAGCAGTTACCCACAGACCCACTGTATTTTAAAGGACAGACATCATACAACATAGCCAGGGCACAGAGGGATGTTTAAAAAACACGTAGGTTTGTTCTAAATGTACGTTGCCCTAAAAACAAAAACTGATCACCTGGATGATAAAATATTCAGTTCTCTGAATGATTAAAAGAAGATTGTAATCCATTCCCAAAGATAGTGGTCATGGCAGGAAACATTAAGACATTTATTATTATTTTATTATTTAACACTAATCTGCTAATGCTTTCTAATTTGGAAATCTGCACCTCTTCTAAGAGTAATCAAATGAAATATAAAAATAAATATAAAGAAAAGAAAAATAGGCAAGTATAAATCCAATGCAGTCATCTAGTATTTGTGAAAAGAATTCACGAAAACAACTAAACAATGATAATTGTGCTTAATTCACAAAGACAGGTAGCACATTGTGAAGTACATACAGTATACACAACATATGAAATGTATGTATAGCATAAAGAGGGGTTATTTTATTGCACAAAGCTGGAGGAAAGTATTGTAGTTTTGAGCAAGTGTTTTACAATGTTGAATGTTGGATAAGCACATTTCATCTCATTTAAAATTTAAAATTACTGAATATACTGTGGATTCTTTACATCAAATTATTATAGAATTACTATTTCTTCAGGTTTTTACTTAAAGCTTTGTATTTCCTTCCCTCCTTCTCTAAGTATCCTAGGCAGGCCTGCACTCTCATTAATATTCCCCTTCTCTCTCTTGTCTTTCAGGTTCTACAGTGTTGTTCTGGGTCATATTCTTGGTACAGACTGTTACAGAGATGTGGGACTCAACAGTGAGGTAAACTCAATCTGTCGCACAAATCTCACAACAGGAGCTTTTAGGAAAGCTTCAAACTGTTTGGTGTTATTTAGGGTAGGCTGAGTAAAGTTAAGGTCTGCTTGTCTTGTGTTGTTTGACAATTATTTTTTATTTTCACCTTAATTTAAGCAGGTTTAAGTTACTGGGTGGTTTGGGTGGGGAACATAATATTAGAGCTTTTGAAATACTTTCATTTGAACAGTAAACCTTCAAAATACTAATCTTGCAACATTTTTTAGTTGTAGTTAAAACCTGTCTGTATCAATAGGGGTTTCATCTGGATGCAATGATTTGTATTCATAATCCTCAACCACAAATTACAATCAGTAACTCATTAAGAGCTCTGAAAGTTTGAGCTCAGCTCTTTTCTCACTGTGCTTCTCAAAACATTATGCGGATTTCCTATTCTTGTTCTCCACCAGCATAACAATTTTTCTATTTTTTAACAAAAGGAAAAAACAGAAAAAATAATTATAATAATAATTTAAAGTAGCACAGTCTCTAGCAAACGTTAGTAGCAATTATGGGAAACACTGTGTCCATTTAAACACAGTTTAACAATGGACAGAGTGTAAAATTCATGGACTATTGTGATTGGCTGGTCTAGCGAGCTTCTACAGTTGAATTAAAGAAGAATACATAGATGTGGTTGTAGGATTTAAGATGAACTGAGCTGGACTATTTCTAGTCTCTATGCTAAGTTAGACAAATTCACTGCTGGTGCTAACTTTACAGACATGAGGGTACTATAACTGTCTTATCTCATTTTCAGCGAGAAAGCAAATAATTGTATGTAGTTGTTATTCTACTGCATTAATTGTGTTTCTCTCTTCTGTAAATATTTTAGTTCATACTTATTTAGAAAGACTACAGCTTTGTCTAGAATCCACAGTCTTGTGTAATTGAAAGCAAAATATACAATAGCTGTTAATACATAGTAAAATCAGACAGTTCCAATGATTTTACCACTAACTTTAACCATTTCATTGAATTAACTTTTCTGTTTAACACTAAGAGGACCCAACCAATAGATCTAAACCTGAAACTTGCCCAACCTCTGTAGTCCGAAATGACGTTCTTGCACATCATGTTTGTATTTAGCTTTTACTGTGTGAATATAATAATGTAATGTAACAACTTGAAATCTCATAAAGCCATTTGTATTCCCAATTACATTTACATTTAGTCATTTGGCAGATGCTTTTATCCAAAGCGACTTACAAGTGAGGTACAAAGCAAGCAAAAATCTAAGTCAGGGAGAAAAACTGTAAAGCCAAGTACTATCAGAAGTGACCGTGCAGAGTTCAGTATCTCATTCCATCATGGTGGAACCACAGAGCTGAAGAGCTTTGTAGTGTTTTTTTTGTTTTGTGATGGGACCACCAGACACTGTTCATTGGCAATAGAACAGAAAACATATCAAATGTTTAACCACCAAGTGAAAATATTTGGTACATGCTGAGATGCAAAATACAACATGGGAGACCCAGTTAGAACAGTTTGAATCTATCAGCCAAGAATGAAACATCACTCCTCTGACATTCCTCCTTTTTCTTAAAATGGTGTGTTTTCTCAGTTTAAACATGTAAAACATTTTCTAGGTGTATTGCGATTTGGGTTGGGTTTCTTTATGTGTTCATGACACAATAAAACCTACTATCAGACGGCAAACTTGACTCCTAAAAATGATGGTTTGATTAAAAAAAAAATCCTCCTGCGACACCCTCTTAGCATTTTGCACCCTAGGCAGCTGCCTAACCCACCTAAGTGAATAGTAAACTGGACTGGACTGAAGCAAAGGTTTAATGAGCTGGTGAACCACCTTAACCCTAAATGGACTCAAGTTTTTTACTGAGCAAGTTTGTTTTAAGTATTTTCTTGAGTGCCAAGCAGTGCACACTTGTTGCAGGCTAATTGTCAGTTACTTTTAGTGCACCAGACTGCTATATCCTAAGATCACCGGGTGTCACTACTGTGCCAGAGTCTGTACTTTGTGTTGTACAATGTTGCATTCATGTTCTGGGACTGTCTCTGTTATTGTGTTTAGCAGGCAAAGCAAGTTCTTGGGGTGGCTTTACTTTCCTGTTCTCATGTAGTTCTTATCAGGGCTTGGGCAGGTGCCAACACACACACACACACACACACACACACACACACACACACACAGACACACACACACAGACACACACACACAGGGTGAAGTGAATATATATAAATGTAAGAGGTGAGGAGAATAAATTCTATTTATCTCTAGATCTGCTTTACAACATACTGCAACATAGTGTGTACATATAGATCTTTAGTTTCACTAAAATACAATCACCAAAACTATGTTGACTTTCCCTTTGGTGCTTGTTAGCAAAGCTCAGAGTCTCAGAAGTTGTCAGTGTGGGCGGTGCATGTTTACCTAAAACTTTCTGCGGGTGGTTTTCTTTTGTTTGTTTCCAACAGTCCCCTGCAGTTTTGACTTAGTAAGATGATTTTTACATCTCTTTTTATTTATTGCTTTTCTTTTCTTGAAAAAAAACTGTATGACCAGTTCATAAACTAAATTATGGCTAAATTAGTCCTTCCTGTTGTTGTTGTTTTCATATTATGGAATAATCGACCACATTGTAAAATAATTACATCGATCTCAGCTGAATGATCCATCTTCTGACTCTCAGAATATCCTAGCTGTAGTACATTTAAAGTTATGTGTATGAAAGCTGAGCTCTTTTGGCGTACACATAATGACTCAAAACAAAAAACAACGACACACAGTTGTTTCCCACACAAGACTTTATTAGACTTATATTAGACTTCTGCCAGATCTAAAACTGCTTCTGTGATTGACTGCCCTCAAACTGACTTTGTTCGACTGATAAGATATTTTATAATAGATTATAATGGAAGACTTGACTAACTCAGATGTCCAGTAGTTGCATATTAAATAATGAAAACACACCTCTCACAAGTTTTGAGTAATAGATAAGTTACCAGTTGCAGTGATATAACTCTGTTATCGCCTTCTCCTCTTTGACCTCAGCAATAAAAGAAGAAATGTAATTAATCAGTCTCACACAGGCAGGGTTTGATGATACATGTGCGTGTGTGTGTGTGTGTGTGTGTGTATGCTTGCCCCAGTCAGCTTAATGCTTCAGACTCACTTATCTCTTTTAGTGACTCTTGCTCAATTACTCCTGCACACTCCCACAACATTTCACATGGACGCATGCAATCAAACAGGTTTATCGGCCTCAAATAATCTCTTATAAAAGTTCAGGACATTGCTGAATCATTTATTATGTGGCATGCATCAAATAAGCGCACACAACCTTAAAATTAAAACAAAAAGTATGCAATCCCAAATTTGTTTGTGTGTTAACAGAAATTATTTTATCCTAGCTCCCGACTCAGGGCTCTATACCAGACGGTCTGCCCAGGTCCTGTCTATGTGAGCACCTGGCCCAGGCCTCTGGGGATACACACCAAGTTAATATAGTTTCATATGTTGTCTTTGTACTATAGTTTTTGAATGATTTACAAATGATTGCATTGTGTTTTTATTTACATTTCACAGAGTGTGTTATGTGTACTGTAAAGGGTGGTCTCTGATACCTCATATTACAAATATCAGTGTCAGCTGTGTCTGAAAACTGCATATTACACATCTAGCCTACTATGATGACGCTCAGATCTGCGGGTGGTTGAGTTATATTATGGGTAATGTAGGCTCTGCTGTCTGTCATTCCACAACAATACTAAGTAACTATAGAACTACCTGAATCTGTGGTTTGCCCAAATTTATTAGAGGTTAAGGTACAGTTAGAAACCCTACACCCTAGTTAGAACCTTGAAACACTGTTAAAGGGAAACAAGGGTTAAAAATAAAGATAAAAGGTTAATGAGTGAATGATTTGTGGTTATAACATAAAATAACAAGTCAAACAAATAAAAAACAATCCTTGATTTGTGTCATATGCAATGAAGGACTTAGTTTTAGGTATGTCACTGTGCATA
>OMLM01005755.1:95939-116223 GCA_900302695.1 Helostoma temminkii | reverse complement strand
TGTAAGTTCAGTTTTTGTATTTAGAGATATACTTTAATAACTATACAGTGCACTGGTGGTAGATAACTGGTAAACTGACAGTATATTTAAAAGTTTATTTGTAGTTTATTTGAAGTGTACTTTAACTAAAAAGTGAGCCAACTCAGTCCCAAGTACAGAAAAAATATTCTTAAGTATATAAGAGTATACTCATCTTGTAGTCTACTCACTACAAGACTTCTACTTTGGAAATATACTTATTTAGGTTGACTTAAGAAATAAACTTTCAGTATATCTTTTTCATAAGGGGAAGAATGAAGCACGTCAAATTTTTTTCTTTATACTACAAAAGTACTCCACTAAGAAAACAATGTTTTAAACAGCTTTGAATGAGTTTATGATATTTTAAATTTCCTTCTGAACTGTTGTCTATATCGGGCGTAAGTAAACGCATTATAGACAATAAAATAAAATACCGAGTGAATGTACTACCACCGCTGATGTACTCAGAGAGCAAAACTGTGATATTACAACACGTCTCCTGGTTGTTTTCATGTTTTCACAGTGCCTTGTTACCTCGTCACAGGTGATTTCACGCGGGTCTTTATTGATTTCCAACGCACTTGCCGACGGGAACAGCCACAAGCGCAGCACTGACAGCAGCGGGAAAAAAACAAGCATGCGAAGAAGCGTGGGAGCCATTCCCTAGAAAGCGCCCGACTCTGGCGCTGGGAGTTGCTCTCTGGTGTAGTTTCTGCTCCACGGTTAAACTCCGCAGTTATCCTAGAACCCAGTTAACGGCGCAGTCCGATCCGCCGGTACTAGTTTGTGCGACTATGGTTTTCCCCACACCTGCCAACTGCTGTGACTCTCCTGGGACGTCGTTCAGCCTGTCCATTAGTGACTCTCTCTGACGTTAGTGTAGCAGCTGTTACCTGTTCAGGTGGGATGGGAGAAACTTGTCACGTGCACAACAAGTCTCTGCTTGGCTGGCCTACGTAGTGAAGCTCATAGAATAAAGATGAACATGTTTCCATCAACAAAGCAGCCAGTTCTGTAGCTTTTATAACTCAGATTGCTGCAGAAAAGAAAAGCAGAATGTCACAGTAATGGTGATAACACCTTGTGTCAGTTTGTCAGTTTTTTCTTTTTGTCTTTCTCTTCGAGTATTTAGCTGAAACTGTTTAGAAACGGGTGAGGCTGTCAATCACAGTATTATTGGCTGTTGCATAAACGGGATGAGTAACCAGATGGTCAGGGTTGCCCCAGTAACTCCAGACCACCGGGCTGTTACTGATAAAGTGATTGTTGTAATAATTCAATTTGTATTAAGTTTATTTATTAACCACTATCAAAGAGAATTGAAGTCAATTGTTGGTTATTGTAATTGGTATTTTTGCTTATCTGGTGCTGGAGCACCTGTGCTAACTGTGTGACTGTGATGCATCGGTCTGTGCAATCAGACAAATGCAAATTCAGCGTGGATCTTAAATGTACGTACCTGCCATGATAAGGATTTAAGTACTTGTGCCATTTATCTCTTTATTTTCTAGAATAAAACTATTCCAATGTAACTAAACTTATGTGAACAGTCATCTCTATGGGGAATTCAGTCTTTAAACTTCTACTGTAACTCAGTTTTTGCTGTTTTTAAAGTATACCTTGGATTTACATCTCAAAAACATCACATGAAAGATTCTCTTGCGCTGAGCTTTACGTGCTGTACCGGTTGTTGTGGGGGAAATGGGTTGTGTCAATTGTGCAGTGAAGTGAAAGAGACGATTTACTTCCTCCTGAATCCTACAAAACAAGTCTTTCACTTAGTGTCATATTGGATTCTAGTCAGTGTTGTGGTTTTCACTGTGGAAAAAAATGGCGTAAAAAAAACAACTCATGACGCTTATGAAACAAGGATGTTTAAAATAATATGAAGGCTCAGTCATTTCAGTAATAACATACAAATCTTTTTAATTATTCTTAAGAAAATAACAAAAATGTATGACGCCAAAAGTTTTTATCTCTTATCATTGTTCACTTAACCAGGAAAAATAAATCAATAAAAACTAATAAATAAATATTTCTTCAGTGGGAAATCAAATTTGTGTGTGGAACCTGATAAGATATGAGTTTGTCGTTTACAGTTCCTTTGCATAAAACTTACTGTTGGACTCTGTAAGATTGCTGCAATAAAGTAAGACCTGGGAAAGTACCCCAGTCGAGGTTTTCTTGCTCTAATGCTCTGAGATTTTGGGGTATATCTGCCGTTGCAAATATTTGAATAATACTGGTTTTCGCCTTTTCTCTGAGGTAGGACATATTTGTCATGTTCAGTAACATAAATGAACAGGTGCAATATGACTGGGATGAAAATTTGGCTAATACTTTGTTTTTGAATATAAGAGGTATGTGTGTAATGTGTGTAAATGTTTAATTTTAGGGCTACAGACACACAGTCTTCTACAAAACTGACTAAAAGGTAAAAATAGTAGATTTGTAATGATTAAAGGTCTTTCAGGATAAAGATATAAGAAGCATGAACACAATGTTGCACAAATACTATGCAGTAAAACATACCAGTACAAATAACAGCCTTTTGACCCAATGTCACCTGTAATCTAACACTCCGGGGAAAGCTTTGACTCAACGTCTGTTTAGAAGATCCTATGCAAATTTGTGAGCCGCTGTACACAGAAGTCACACTGTGGCATTGGCAGTGTCACGACACTTTCAAACATAAATACTCTCATGAAGAAAAATGAAGGTCATTTGTCACAAGATTTTCATAGCAGTTACCATATTTACAGACAGATAAGGCAGGTGTTCGACTTCACTCACGAAATCAACATAAAGAGCCTCTGTCAGAGGTGATATGGATTTGACAGGATATGCAAAGCGACTGGTGGAATTTTGACACGATGGTGCCTAGTAACTAATAGTTTTTACTGAGTGATTGGTTCTGAGGCCACACAATGGAACACAAGCTCCAGTGTCTTGTGTATCACATTTCCAGCAGAACAAAGGTCGGCCTCTGAAACTTGAGATTAAAGCTTCTCTTCTCTCTATGGTAACTTATGGAGAGGTTCTTGCTCTGGTGTAGTTCCTACACGTGCCATGTTGTCCTCCGTTGGCAACTTGAGTCTCCTCTGTGTTTTTATTTTCTGTGAAGATGTGAAACTCAGTTGTTGCGTTTTCTTTCCTTGTGTCTTAGGCAGCAGTGTTTGTAGTCTGTTGGCTAGCTTTCGTGCCAGCCATATTGACAGCACTTTAGACAGGAGTCTGGGCCAACAGTGCCATGTAAATGTGTCAGTTTTTGTCTGTCTTCTCATCCCTCCTAGCTCCTGTATTAAACCCCTGAAATCCTGCGGTAAGCAGTACCGAGGGACACCTCTGAGAGTCTTTGGGATGTCATTATTGTGTCCAAAACCCTGAAAATAGACAATAGCAACTCCTTGAGATTTGGAGTGCTGCAGCGCCCCCTCTAGGCATGCCAGAGCAGCTACAAACACTGGTCCTGTCAATGTGGTCCACGGGACTTTATCGTCACATAATTCCACAGAATCTTTTTTTCCAATTGCTTTTTCTTTTTTGCATTTTTCCAGTCTTCCATTTAGTTTATAATCCACTTGTACTTTTAAGCTCTCATGTCTCAGCTCAGATCTGGCATTGTCTTCTTTCTTTCGGTCGCTGTTATCCATCACTGTCCTCTCCCTCCACTTCTCATAGCTTTTCTTGGCCTCAGGACTCCAAATAATCAGCACTTTTCCTTGTGCCTTACGCACTGCTTCCCACTGCCCATACAGCCAAGGAAGTGGACCCAGATCTGTCACTGTTGAACTTTGGGCCCAGAGTGCCATGTGCACTGTTGCACTTAGCTCCCCCTGCAGGATTGAGGCTAATGCACACACAGAAGAGACATGGGCCGACTGCTCTGATGAGCACACCAACAACACTGGCTTCTGGATATACAGCCAACCTAGACATATTTGAAAAGAAAGAAAAATAATAATAACAAATTCCTTTAAGACTGTAAATTTGGTACTATTTAGCTAAGCAATAGCAATAAAAAAATCTATTGCCACAATGCAATAAAATTAGAAGATGGTGACACGCACATAGTCAAATAAACAAAATTAAATGAGTGAACTAACCTGAAGATCCACTCCTGGTAAGTTTCTGGATGAAGATTCCCAGTGATGAAACAATAACAATAAATATCAAAACTGCCACTGCATATATGCCCCATCTGTTGTGTGTGTCTATGGGGAAAAGAAAAGTCAGTGGGTTTATTTAGTTTGTAGGAGTTGTGTGTGTGTGCATGCATTCATGCATGCATGAAGTGATAGACAAGTGCACATGGTTAATTGGGCTTGTGTGTCTTGAGTATACTTACAATCTGGGCACAGAATTCTTCTTCCATGAAGAGCAGGATCTGACTGCCACACCTGCAGAAAAACAGTTCAAAATGAGTGAGAAGAAAGAAAAAAAATTAATGTACCATGTCCACAAACACCTCTCAGTACATTGTTACATGTACTGTACCTGCACGCAAGGCCTCTCAGCAACAAAGTGAGGCAGTATGTTTATCTGCGTCTCCCCCTGTAAAATGAATAAGTAGATTTGAGTACTTGTTTAGGTCTACGCTAAACTACTAACGCCGTTTTTCTCTCTCCTTACTGTGGTTCTTTCCTTATCACAAATACATGCTGTGCTTACCATTCTTAGGGCATAGACTGGCCCTATGGGTGTACATTCCATCTTATTAAGGACACAAAACTGAGCTGAAAACATTGCTGGGACAAGAGAGGTGAGATAAACAATCACACTCTGTCTCCCTGGTCCAATATGCACCTCCCACAAAGACATATCTGTGAAGGACAATAAGATATGGCATCAACAGGCTAACAGATAGATAGATAGATAGATAGATAGATAGATAGATAGATAGATAGATAGATAGATAGATAGATAGATACTTTATTCATCCTAGTGGGAAATTCACATATTCACACAGCTACAGATGTGGACAAAATTGTTGGTACCGTACATAAAACTCACAATGGTCACTGATATAATGTAAAACTGACAAAATGAATAGTAAATACAATTTTACAAAAAAATTATTAATGAAAATCAGACATTGCTTATGAGCAATTATGTGGTCCAACAGAAACATAAACTGATCCAGACAAAAATGATAGTACCCTTAACCTAATATTTTGTTGCAGAACCATCTACAGGTATTTTGGCCCACTTCTTGTGAGCAAACTGCTCCAGCTGTCTCAGATTTGAAGAGTTCCTTCTCCAGACTGCACATTTCAGCTCTTTCCACAGATGTTGAATAGAATTTAGATCAGGGCTTAAAAAAAGGCCACTTCAGAATAGTTCAGTGTTGTGTCCTTAGCCATTCTTAGTGTTTTTATCCTGTTGGAGGAACCATGACATGCTTTCTGACACTGGGCATCATATTTTACTCTAAAATGCCCTGAGATTTCATTGTACATTCAAGACACTCTGTGCCAGATGTAGCAAAGCAGCCCCTGACATAACCAACGCTCCTCCATGTATCACAGTAGGCACGATGTTCCTTTGATGGTATGCTTCATTTTGCTTCTGTGAACATAGATGTGACTTGCGAAAAAGTTCCAGTTTTGTCTCATTTGTCCAAAAGACATTCTCCCAGAAGCTTTGTGGCCTGTCAATAGTAATTTTGGCTTTTTTATGATTCTGATTTTATGAGTCCCCCTCAGTCGTCTTCCATTAAGTCCATTAAGTCAAACATTGACAGATGGTGCGATCTGAAGTTGATGTACGTTAACCTTGGAGTTCATCTCTCATCTCTTTGGAAGTTGTTCTGGACTCTTCATTTACCATTCACATTATCCATCTCTTCAATTTGTCATAGATTTTCCTCTTGCGGCCACATCCAGTGAGGTTGGCTACAGTCCCGTGGACCTTTAACTTATGAATAAAATGTGTAACTGTAGTCACAGGAACATCAAGCTGATGGAGATGGTCTTATAGCCTTTACCTTCAACATGTTTGTCTATAATTTCTTTTTAATCTTCTGAGACAACTGTCCCCCTTAGCTTTCTGTGGTCCATGTTCAGTGTGGTACACACCATGATACCAAACAGCACAGTGACCACCTTTCACCCTCTAAATAGGCAGACTGACTGATTACACAGTTTAGTTTAACATGTCCCTGTGGTCAAATTATTTTCAATCTTATTTGGGGTACCATCATTTTTGTTTAGGCCAGTTTCAGTAGTTTGTTTTTTAAAATGCTTATGTTGAACTACAACTTAAAATCAATGTCTGATTTTCATTTGATTTTTATTTATCTTATCAGCTGTAACATCCTGCAAAAGGCTGTGAATATGGTTTTTCATGTACAAGTCATGTACCTTTGGTAAGGCAGTGTCAATGATGTGATGACACACCTGGGCTCCATCATGCTGAGGAGGTAGAAAGGTTTATTCAAGAACAAGTGCAACATACTGAGTAAGACCTTCTGTTTCTTGGAAAGCCAGCAGATTGTCTCTGGACATTTTCTCACGCTCTTTCAGTGTTTGATGCAGTGTTGGTTGCTGCTGCTGCTGGCTATACAAAACATGTTGTACTGTGTTTTATGCTAACACTTATCTTAAAATGTCTCCACCCAATACTGGTATCGGTATCAGGACATCCCTAGTCAAGTTAGTAATGTGTAAATACATATATGAGTAATATTTTATCTTTAGCTGCGATGCATGGAGCATATTTTGTTTAGTGAGCAACGTTTACTTGTATAAACAAAGTTTAATTTGATCTCATCTTAAGGTTGTAGTTGTGTAGTTGTGAACATCAATTAGGCTCCCACACAGTTTGAGCGAGATACTTCCCTGCAGCTTAATTTTTTTTACTATTGAATAGATTTATCTACTGAGTAGATATGTCTATCTATCTTTATTTATTTATGCATCTATCTTAAACCTTTTCAAAAATGCATGCAGTACACACAGAGAGCAACACGCTCTGTTAAGCGGAAGGAGTGTCTTTGTTTTTTGGCATAGATTAGTGCTTCAGCTGTGAAGAAAGGACAGCCCAATTTGTCAAGAGAGTGCATGGAGCTAATCACATCAAAGGAACTGCTACCCAGGCTAATATCAGCCCACAAGCAAGATGCCTCATTCATTAGTCTGCATCTGCAGGACAAATCACTCCTATTCTGACATACACACACACACCTGCACACACACAATCAAGAGCATGCCTAGTAAATCTTACAGTGAGCTACTGACATGAGATAAATAAAAGTGAAAATATTTGATTTGATGTATTTAGTGTGACATTATATTAAACTTTTAGTTTACTATGCAAAGGCTCCCACCGTAAATCTCTACACGGTAAAGAGCTGCTGCATGCACACTGCTGCAGTCATGCACATGCAAATGTGTGTGTGTGCTTCAAAGAAAACAACTTTTCTCTATGGCACAGTTCCATTTAGAGTGTCTTTGCTTCTCCTCTGCTTCAGTGGAATATGGATCAAATGAATGAAAATTATTCCACCACTTCTCTAAAAGAAGAGGCAAGCATGTACAAAAAATATTTTGCCTAGTTGGCTAAAACAGAATGGTTTGTTGTGTCCATCTATAATCATGTCTGGAGGTTCTCAGTCATGCAGGTCATGGTTATCCCAATTTAGTTTTTTTCTCTTCTGTTCAGTAGCAACTGGTTTCTTGGTTCTGAAGATGTTTCGCCTTCCATCCAGAAACCAAGTAACAAGTCCAGTTGCTACTGAGCAGAACCTTTGGGATGTCTGTTCCATTTGTTTCTGTTTTCTCTTTCCAGCAGATATCACATTCTACTCAGCATTTCTACAAATCCTACACTGAGCAGAAAAAACATCTCTTTTGACCAGAGATTGGATTAGAGTAAAGGTGTAAGACCACAGCGTTTCTAATTCATGGACCATTTTTAAAAGGCTTATTTAGTTATAAGAGTCATTATTCTGCAAGAAGCTATAGAAAAGGCTTTTATTTTGAGTTATTCAAATTTAGCAGTAGATTGTCACCATTGTAAGAAAATGCAAACTATGCTTTTATTGCACAAAAACACACAGAGTGTATGTACAATGTTTACATTGTTACTGTATATACCTAATAAGGTGGTCCACAGTAACAGGGATGAGAATTTGTAGAGCTATATTAAGCCTCTCTGACTGGCAGTTAATTCAGGTTTATACGTGTTGCCTGTCACATGGCTGAGATGGTTTTATTACAATCTGCCTCTTTTCCATAAATCCTTTTCATCATGGATGCTGACAATATTATTATTGTATGTTATTTTGAGGCATACTGCAGCATGATGGGGGCAAGTCTTTGATCACCACACCGCTGAGTGTACATTCTGACTTTCTATTTCATTTTAGTTTGTAGTAGTTTGTAGTCTAGGTTATATTCTTCAATGAAAGAAAAAATAACTTTTTCAACTTTCATCTTCACTAACTTACACCTTCAATTTTACACTTGTGCACTCGCACCCATTTGCAAACACACACTGCGATCCATAAAAAAGCAAACAAAAGAATGCATCTCTGATTCCAAACGTGTTTCCTTAAAACACAACAGGAACTGACAAATTGCTGTTGCTAAACTTTGTGATTTACCAAACTATGAATAATTTGTGCATAAATTAAGTAAAGGGATAATGAGAAATGCCACGCTTCTGTGATGAGAGGAAATGGAACGCAGCAGTGGGCAATCAACTCATGTAGATTGGAAATAGAATCAACAAGCTCACCTGACAAAAGAAACATGCAGGGATGAAAAACCTGACTGGAGTGCCAAGCTTTCATGGCTCTGGTGTCTGAACAGCTGTAAATTAAAGGGCAAGAGCTTCTTTTTGGACATGTGGAGACAGGCTGCTTAACATGACGTGCACCCAGTGGGTCAGGCACCATGTACGCCAGCTTTGAATGGGTGAATGAATGCTACCAATGAAGTAGAAATCTCTATAGAAGTGCAGACCATTTTACCATATACACATAAAGATACAAAAGGTTTGTGCCAGCGACACACACTCATTCACCGTCAACAAAGAGCCAGCTTTGCAGCCATGCAGCCTCTGCAGAGTGATACAATTTCAACATGAGCTCACTACAGGGACAAAGTTCAGCTACAGTATGACTCTGAGCTAATGACAGGCAACAGCTTACAACTTAATAGAAGAATTTTAAACAAAACAAAAGTTACCGTAGTCTCACAGTCAAGTTATTTCAGTTCGTCGAAGGAATTGTTTTGACCCTAGTGGGGGGTGTGAGAGTGTGTGTGTGTGTGCGTTGGGTGAAGGGGTGTTCTGTTTTTCTGTTCCCTCTCAAGCTTTGAAGCTCTGGTGCCTCTGATGTGTCATCTGTCTCTTGCTTTCCATGCTGTCCAGTGTGTCTCTGCTCATGAGCAGGACAATGTGACAGTACTGCAACCAGCCCAAGCCTGTTTTTTTGGAACAGGCAGACTGTGCCAATTTAAATTAATTAAAGAACTCAGTTCTGATGTGACAGTTAAATATTAGCTGGCTGCTGCTGTGTATGGCTTATTATATATATATATTATTTTTGCCACAACTAGTGCTGCATCATTAATCTAATTACAATTGCAATCGCAATGTCAACCTGTGAGATTACATAACCGCAAAAGGCTGTGATTAAATAAATATGTTCGTGTGTGAAAGTGATGACCTGTTCTGTGTTTGTGCACAGTTTGCTTGTTACGCACGCTGCTAATAAAGAGAAGACAAGTCAGTTTAAGCAGCAGTGTGTGTGGTCACTAGATTGAGCAACTTTTTTCTTTCTCGTGCACATATTATTTAAACAGGCTAATTCCTGGAGTGACATTGACCTCCTCTTTTCTGGCTTCAAATGCAAATACAGGAATTAGTTGAACTTTATTCTAACCTTGGACTTAATTTTAAAGATATTACAGCTTTGCTTGCTAGTCATCACCAGTCACCTGTAGCTATGCTAATGTTAATACTACATAATTTGTCGATCTCTGTGTTACTGCATGAGCTAAAAAGCTGATTGTAGCTTTATGTTCCGTCCACACCAACAGCTGTAGCCACAGCTATTTTCCACTGAGACTGACTAAAATTCGGACGCTTGAGCTGATAGCTGACACTCTTGTCAGTGCTTGTGGTTACACTGGGAGCTCTGCAGCACGTCCCAGGAGCGCCTCTTTGCACTCTGCACCACTACACTTGCCGAGTCTAATTTTGAAGAAAGTCGCTTCTGGTGCATATATGAAAAAGTTATAGCTACAGATTAGTACAGTAGTTCATACAACCATGGGACCATGTGTGCTGTAGCTACAGCCAGTAGTGGATAAATACTTTGCTATTACTACAGTCATCATGAGCAAGCTACATTTGGAGCTCAGCCCTACTGATCTCTTGCGCCAGAAAAGCCTACAAGCCTTTAAAACATGCATTGGATGTTGTTTGGATACAATATACTGGTAATGACTAGCAAACAAGGCTGTACTATCCTTATGATTAAGTCCATGATTAAAATAAAGTTCAACTAATTCCTGTATTTGCATTTAAATACAAGAAGAGAGGAGGTCAATGTCACATCTGGATTTAGCCTACTACTTTGTTTCCTGTTAATGTGACGTGCACATGAGAACCATGTCTCCGTGCCATGGGGCTACAATGTTGTCCACAATAATCACAATTTGACTTTTTCACCAACTCGTGCAGCCCTATCTACAACCACCTAATGTGTACAAATGTATAAACAAAAATCTAATGCTGCAGTGTGTGCTCATGTTTTCATGGGCAGTTCTTACAATTGTCTTTTTCTTTACTAGTAGGCTTGTTTTCCACTAGGCTGCAAATAGGCTGTCAAAATATATTAACATGTGGAAGACAATGGCCACAAGTAAATGCAAAGAGTTCTGAGAACTGACATTTTGTTATGTGCTCATAGTCAGTCATCAATGGTCCTGAGAAGTACTCAGTGATGGCAATATCACAATAAACACTTTTTCTCCAACACCATCTCTCCTGTTACAAATGTTCTTTCTATACTACAACCAGGAGGTGTCTGCCTGGGAGGTACCTCACCACATAGCTCACTATAGTCAGTCTAACTGCTACTATAGCAAATCAATTGTTAATAAACCATCAGAAGGCTTCCTCTGCTATACCTTTCATTTCCCCTCCTCAAAGCTGCAGGGCAAATTAGCCTGCCAAGAGGATGAGAGGGAGCAAGCGGCACAAGAAAGCAACAGAAAGAGGGATGGAAAAAAATGACCCAACACCTACAATTAAATTAACAAATCGCTGCTCTTAATTAATCAGGGAATTACAAGCAAGCAGAAGTGTGGGTCTGAGACGTGACTGACATAGACTAGTGTTCCCTGCATCTGATTTGTTAGTGCTGCTGGGCTAGGGAAGCAGAGAGAGGTAAAGGAGGAAGGGGAAGCAGATGAAAGCTTAGTAAAAACTCACAGTGGAGCCCCCTGAGCAGAATAGTGAGGCTATTACCTCTATTCCTCTTCCCCTCCTTTCTTTGGTTTCCTTTTCCTCCCACTCTTATATCCTTGTCATTCCTCCCTTAGTTTTTCTCCCGTCCCAATTCCCGTTATCTCTATCCCTCTACTCACCCTCTGCCCTTCTTCTCCCACTTTACTTTTCGCCGGTTCTGAAACCTACAGTATGTTTGCTAATGAGGTGTGTGACTGACAGCTGGATTACACAATAACTTTGTAATTCCTTCATTTCTGTGTTTAGGATAATCACTCCCACACCGGGGTTTTGCCTCCAGCTTTTACAGACATTAAATAAAGTATCTGCATGCAACATCTCCACTGCACACTGAGGCAATGCCAATCATCATGCAAGACCTCCAACACACTACTACATAGCTCCTAAACAACTGAATGGTGCAGTGTGCGCTCATCTTCCTGCCCATCCCAGATCTAGCTTAGGGCAGAGAAAGTAGCCCATCTGCCTGCTTGCAGGCTCCTCATCCCTTTCTACCCCAGAGATGAGCAAACACTCTCTTCTCTTCTGAGCATGGCTGTTGCTCCAGCCCTGCTCTTCCTCCCCAGTCTCACCTCCCTCCCTCTCTCCCCCCTCCTTCATCTTTCCCTTGCCCTCGCTCCCTCATAAGAGCTTGTTCCCTTAGAGGCCACAGGATTCACTTTGTTTTTGATCATTCCCAAACTCAGAGCTAGACAACTTATCTGCTTCTCTACATTCTCCCAGGCCCAGAGGAAAGTGAGGACTTTTATTACCCTCAGTCTTTGCCCCCTTCTTCTGATGTGCTGAAAAAAACAATAGACAGAGAGGAGATAGAAGGAGAAGAGAAGGAATTCTGGCTTGGGACAACTGGCTCTTTAGCCTATATTTAATCATGAAGTTAACCAAACGTATTATGGCCTTTTTTGGCAAAAGAGATCAAAAAACTGCATACAGTTCTGAACTTCTCATGACCATTTCTGCTTATAAACATTTTGGCAGAAACAGTGAAAATGAGTGGAGATAGTATGGATTCCAAGCTGTTGAGTTTATTGTACACTTTAATTCCAAATACAATGAATGTTATGATATAAAATCCAATAGCTTAAACATTTCTGACCATTAAAATGAAAGTCCCAGAAGTGCTGGGACTGGAACTGACAGTGTTATAGACCTATAGCTCCAGCTTGCACCTCTGTCACTTTGCATTGTCACAGAGTGAAGTAACAGCAACGTTAAACCAAAGAAATCAATACATGGCTACGTTTACCAAATCTTAACCCAAACTACAGGTATTTCCTGAATGCTCACAGATTCCTGTTACTCCTTACTCCTGTTATCATCAGCATCTATGATAGCATTTAGTTTTAGTTTTTTGTTTTTTCATTTGAAAGTACATTTTAAAAAGTTTCAAAGCTACTCAGCACCTAGAACTGTGACTGCTTATGGGGTTGGTGATTTTTTTAATGAACCAGACAAGTTCAGAAGTTGTAACAGTTACTACATGAGAAACGGATTGTGGCGACGGCTTCATTCTTTGGGGTCGCATAATTGTTACACATCAATCTACAGCACACAGCTCCTGGCTCAGATGTATACGGAATATCAGCAAAATCACATCTGTACTTTCCATAGCAGTTTCATAGTGCTCATGACAACTGTTTAATTAATAATGTCTGCAGACACATCAGCTTTTTCCAATTAGCCTACACTGGGAGCATTTCACATGAATATGCAACTGAAAATTACAGCGTATGAAGTGAAACATTACATGGGTGACTAAGACCAGACTTTACTCTGCCTGCATTGTCACACATGCAACACCCACCCATCCAACACCTACATACCGCAGTATGTATTGGTCAAGACAAATAGTCAGTTTGATTTCTGTGAGGGAGGGGCTCTGCGTGGAGAGTGCAGGAGGTACGGCCTGTCACCGCGGAAATCAGCTGATTTTTGTTAACAGCATCGCATGATTAGAAATACGTAATGTGTATAACCTCAGTTTCAACAAGGACAGAAAAATGTGATAAATATTTTTAATATTTTCCGGTGTTGTGCTGAGCAGATCTACTAACAGTGAGCGTCCACTCATTGTGAATACCCGGAGAATTACCTGCTGTGTTCACACTCAGGTTCACATGGACATCACACTGACTTTGTACTAGGGGGCTGGCAGGAAAGAGTCTGTAATGTCCGTGGGGGCTGACTCTGATGCAGCACACCCAAGTAAAGTCCGGAGAAAGTCTGGAGTCCAGTGTATGTGTGAAAGCAGCTTTAAATAGTGTGCTCACCTGTGAGTGTGCCCATGCATAGAGGCAGAACTGTATGTAATTGTAAAGGTGCGACCATCTATAGACAGAACTGACCTGCTGTCGTGTAAATAACATAAATAACATAAGGCTATTTAGTTTGTTTGGCGCTATATAGAAAACAAAATTAACCTGTCCTTCAAGGGGGCGTTGGGGGCGGGGCATCCCCCTAATATAGTGGTAGGGTAAACGCATTTTTTGTTCAAAAATGTTCTTTTTATGCCAAAACAACTTGCATCCACACCAGGCGTTCCAGGTTGTTAACTGCATTTACCTCCCTGCATATTACAGCACAGACTTGAAAACAGTTAATTTTCCAACTACGGAGCCTGGTGGTGGAGGACTGACAATCAAGTCAGCCTCAGAAAACAAGCAATCAGCAAATAATATACAGCTTAAGAGAAGAAAGCTGCAGGATGGACAGCCAAAACAAAAAGAGATGGGGTGGTTATGGATTTACCTCACTGAATTTAGACGTGGTCTGAGTATGTTCAATTTTAGCAACAGCTATGTTATTTATTACTTTTTTAAATTACTGATTTTCACACTTTCATAATGTGAAAATATGTAAATAATATATATAAACCCTCCAAAACCACCATATTCACCGTGATATCACATCGCCAATTTCACAGATAATTTACAAGTGAATGAAACCACACAAACCACAATAGTGATTTAAATTTAAATTAGTGTTACTGCTTCACTGTAGCCTTGGTTTGAAAATCTAGATGTACAGCAAAATACTACAACACCAGGCACCACTTTAAAGACAGCGACACAAATTAAGCAATCCTGTTAAATGAGTTTTACAGGAGTCACTTAATGTTCAGTGTGCCGTTCCAGTAAACAGCAACACTTTCTCATTTGCTGTTTTGTGCTTACTGTACCCTGTGCACAGATTTTTGCCAATGCACCAGCATGTTTGCCACACTGCAGATGTAACATTTTGAGCACTAAATTATGGATTAAGAGATAGAAGCACAATGATCTGCTCTGATCTTCTGTTTCGCATTTTGCATTTAAAATGTTACATCTCTGTTTTCTGGTTTGGTTTAAAGATTTAAGTGTGGATTTACTAAACTTTCACCATTTTATACCTGTGACGCCAATGTGTCACCTGGAAAAGTTCTTCTTGCCAAAATCTGCCAGAAATCTGATTTCAATACATTCAATATTCATCTACAACCTTAAAAAAAAAGTCCCTAAGCAGCCTGTTAACTCTGTTTCAAACCACAAGAAGATATGAGGACTCTCCCTTTGGGAAAATTAGTAAAGTCTGTCAAAAAGCCTACATCTATCTTGACATGGATCGTCAGACAATGTTTGCAAAGACCAGAGTTCCTCTGGAAGCACCTGTGTTAGCCCCTTATTAGCTTTTAGCCTGCTGAATAGTGCTGGCCCAGATACCGTGGGATTTTTCATTGTTTTCTGATTAATTAACATTGCTGGCGCTCTGTTTGTCGACCCCCAAGTCCTCTATCCTTTTCTCTCGCTGTCCCCTGTGTTCATGCATGGCTTCCTTGTTCAGAGGCGAGGATTCGACTGTGTGCTGAACTTAAGAACTTAATGGGGAACATTCATGGGGAGTTCAAGACATAATTAGTGATTAGCAGACAGCCATGTCTTCTGAGGACTTCCATCCTTCGTTTCATCCTCCCTTAACAAAGACAGAGGATCTTAGAGCAAAGGGAATAGCATATGAGGCTGTAATGCTCTTGAATTTGTCCTGCCCACATTCTCGGAGAGATCATACACTTCTCCTGGGTGACTACAATAATGTGAGAAATAGACAGAAATCTCGTTAATTAACAATAACCACCTGATCTTATTTTGGCGGAACTAGATAGGGTAGAGAGATAATGCCGGCTAGAGGTGAGGGCACTTAACCATTTTTCCATATTCTACTGTTATAAGGAGTTTTCATAACAATGTCTGCAAATGAGCTTTTACTTCACTTCTCTTTAATTTAGTTTTGTAGAAACTGGAGTTAAAGATTTTTGAAGAGAAGAAGGGTGATCCAAATTGAGCTCATGCATATTTCATTTGGTACTTAAACAGTAAAAAAAAAATAAAACTTGGTACACTAACAGAAATATGGAGCTGTGATTTTTGAATCATCACTTTATTGGTTGCCTTTGTAGTGGCTTCATTTCCAACTGAATCAATTAACTTGTAATTAAAATGCTGCCATAAACAAACAGAGGCAGTAAAGGAGTTACAGTTGGAGTGAGTGGGTAGGAAGAGGACACACTGCTTGGGCCCAAGCCAAAGCTGTAGGGGAGTAGTGGGCGGCCTGGAAGGGGATATCTGCCATAATGGGTTTCTGTGTTTGTTACTGTGTGTTTACATGAATATACAACTACAGTAGCAAGCAATACACTGTATATGATAATGTGCTAGCTGCTTTAGGGTGAACGGCCTTACAGAAGCCTGACTGAAGGACATGGTCACTGTTAGTCTCAAGCAAAGAGAAAGCCATTTTATTGCCATCCTGCCAGTGTAACGCTGGTGTCCACCAGAAAAATAACAGCCCTGGATCTTGGTGCAGATTATGTCGCTCTTGCTAATCATGACAAACTATTTTACCAAAGAAAGCAGGAATGCTTGATAACAGCCGCTGTGCAGTCTTACCCTGACACCACCAACAATAAAGTCTTCTTAACCTCATTGCGTGTTTGTGTATGTGTGTGAGACAGAACCTTGTCATCTGACCATCTGTGAATTAAAAAGCTGGAGTCCAAGCATAGTATTTAAATGGGTTTAATATCTTCAGGAGGGCTTTAACCTTGGTCCTGTAGGACCCCAGAAGGCCCATCATACCAAGGCAGGAGGTCTTTTAATGTGCCAAGCAGATGACAAGATGCAGGTTCACCCACACCACAGAGTAACTAATTTCATCCCAGTTTTTTCATCCCCTCTCCTCTTCCCTTCCTCCTTGTCGCCTTTGTCCCTGCTCTCAAAACAAGAGGAGAAGATGTCAAAAATCTCATTAAAAATAATGGCCTCCACCTGCTTTCTTTCTTTTCTCATTCCCTCCCTCTTGCCTTTCTAATGACCAGCTTGGAAAAACCTGTAGGATACCTGCTATGCACCGAGCACCAAACAACTACTTCAGAAGGCACAACACATTCAACCATATAACCCACACACAAAGCACATAACTATTCCACAGCATGCTTTCTCAAGCCTGACAGTTTTAATCAAAAGGAACTCCTGCAGGTGTAATGCCTGCCCCCTTTTGCAAAACCACTCGTGAGTAAACAGTGACAGAAACGCTCAACCATGTGTATAAATCATCTATGAGCCTCTCTGGAAAACTATTAAAAACTACTGGACACTTTGGGGCAAACAGGTATCCTAGTGGGTATTGTGCCTACCATGTAACCACAATGTCGCTGGTTCAAGTCCAGCTGGGGACCTTTGTTGCATGTAACACTATCATTCAGAAGTTTCCTGTCTGCCACAGTTCTGTCAAGCTATGAAATAGAGGCTAAAATGCGGAAAACTGCACTTCACTCTTCACACAACATTGAACAAATGTAACCATGAATGTCTCCGTGACTAAATATCCTAACAAAAACCATGGTATAAATTCATGCAATGGTTCGAAGAGAGAATAGGGATTTCTCATACTATTTTGCATTTTAAGAGATTAGATCATTATATGAGAGGCAGTTGCCGAGACAAAACATGAATGATTCAGAACAACAAGAGAGAATCAAAGCAGGATTGGACCTCATAAAAGATTAGAATAAAGTAAGATACCATGATCCAAAACTAATCAAAGAGAGAGAAAACAATGAGTGTGATTTAGACAGAAACAGAATGAAACAAAGGAGGCTACATTCCAACAATGTCTAATCTCCACGAGGATCCCTGTCTGCTATCGACCCAGATAACACTGCAGTCTGTGTGTCATGAGACTAGGGGCAAAGGTAAACAGCGAATCAAAACAATCTAATTCCGGTTGAGGTTGAAGTCAAAGAGAAAACCGATGACCGTCCCTATAGAGTGTATGAAAAGAAATGGCATCTTTTATTCAGGCTCCTGTGAGTCACAGCTTTGAAGCAGACTTCTGTCCCCGTATTAGCAGGACTCTGAAAAACCAAATCGGCCCATCAGAACTGTGCCAGCTCTGATTTCTCAGAGAAGGGAAGGTAGTTTTACTCTCATTCTTTAATGCACAATGCAGAAGGTATTGTAATGTATACAATAAGGGGTAAAAGTGATACTTACTATATAGAAACTTGTGAACTTCAAGTTGCAAAATGATCAGAATACCAAGCAAAGCAAAATACCAGCATGGTTATTGGATTTTGAAAAATGACCTAAAGCCTCACAGGAAAGCTTCACCAACCACGGGAAGACTCATCACCTGGGGCCTTCTGGTTGCCCGCTGGAAGAGATTTTTGGAAATATTATTCTGCAGAAAATTGCAGCTTTGAACAGTTTTTTTTTTTAAAGGATGCAAAGCTCTCTCATCTCTTTTTCATGGTTTCGGGTTATCCTCAAAGTTGGCAGCAGCCAAAAAACATAAATATGATCGAAACAAAGTGGCACTGAACAGAGAAAGGAGGGATCTGGGTCCAAGATACAAGGCATAGATTTAAATGTCACCAACTCTATTGTGAATCTCTCCTGAATGGAAGTATATATAGACTGTGCAACAGACTCTGGGTGAACTGTATATTCTTGTGTGAAGAGGACATAGCGTGTGTGTGTAGAAGTGAGAGAGTGGGGGCTTACAATGCGTCAAGCCTCTTTATGAATAGAATAGTCCTGAGCCTGGCCATGAGAGTTACTGTTTGATATGGTCACATTAAATACAAACATTCAGGCCGATGATTCTGGCTGATGAGTTACTGGAAGAATAGAATTTTCAAAATGGAGCCAAGAATCAGTGGAGTTTCTAAAAACAAAATGATGACTGCAGAGAAAATCTCCAGTTCCCTGTGAGAAACTGCACTGTGGACGTCAGCATTCTTCCTGCTCAGGTACTGACATGAGCAAAAAAAGCACATGCATATGTCAGAATTTACCAAATCTGTCTTTCAGTCCCACTTACCTCTCTCGCTCTCTCTTACATACACTCAAACAAATAACAGCAGTCACATATACAAAAAGTGAGGGCCACCCACAGCCAACAGTAACCCAAACAAAACCCAAGGTCAGCAGAGTGGGCTCACTGAGCTGAAACCACCATCCCTGGCTTTCATTACCAGGGACAGAATCAGCAGAGGGATACAGGGACACATGGGATGAGGTTACGTTAGCTGGCTCTGTTTATCTGTGAGAGTCTGGCCAGGGCCCAACTCATACTCTCTCATCTGTGGGATACAAAACACTCCAAACATTGTGACATAATTTGGCGATAGATACAAATATCAAACCTTCACATTATTTTAACAGCAGTTTTTATTTTCTACACAGCTTAAGCACACTTAAATTGAGCAGAAATTTAACTATAATTGCTTTTCATCAGAGAAAACTGTTCATGTGTGTGCAATAATTGTTTGGTGTGTTGTCAATAGGCTGTCACAGCTAAAATGAAAACCAGATACATAAATAAAAAAAACAGGCACCATCAGCTCTGAATGTGTAATATTTACACAGTTTCTAGTTTGTTTTGCATATTTGTGACATTTAAATTGTTCAGATCATCAAACAAAATATAATATTACACAAAGACAACCCAAGTAAATCTCAGTTTTTCTTGCCACACCCAGGCCTGATTACTGTCGGATATGTTGAATCAAGAAATCCTTTAAATAGAAGGTGTCTGACAAAGTGAAGCACACTAAAAGATCTCAAAAAGCAACACATCATGCCAAATTCAGGGACACATGAGAAACAAATTAATTGCCTGGAAAGGGTTCCAAAGGCACTGAGATGAGAGCCGTCATCTACAAATGGAGAAAACTTGGACCAGGAGTAGCCAGCCTACCGAAATTACTCCAAGATCACAAGAACGACTCATCCAAAGAGTCATAAAAAAACCCAGAACAACATCTACAGGCTTAAAAAGAACATCATCAACAGTCAAACATGGTGGTGGTAGTGTGATGGTCTGGGGCTGCTTTGCAGCGCACATGAAGCAAGACAATGATCCAAAACACACCAGCAAGTCCACCCCAAAAAAATAAAATAAAAAATAAAATTATAGTTTTGGAGTGGCCGAGTCAAAGTCTGGACTTAAATCCGATTGAGATGCTGTGGCATGACCTTAAACCTGCCGTTTATGCTAGAAAAATGGCTCAATTAAAACTATTCTGCTGGGAAGAGTGGGCCAAGGTTCTTCCACAGTGATATGAAAGACCAGGGGTAGTTACTTCTTCACATAGGGACAGGCAGATTGGACAGGATTTTTCCCTTAATAAATGAAATCATAATTTTAAAACTGCATTTTGTATTTACTCAGGTTATGTTTGTGTAATATTAAAATGTGTTTGAATCATTTAAGTGTGACAAATATGCAAGTAAAGATTCAGGAA
>OMLM01005755.1:27639-93447 GCA_900302695.1 Helostoma temminkii | reverse complement strand
TCAAGTCTCCAGATTCACACAAGCGGCACTTCAATCTGAAATCTACACACCCCCTTTGACTCACACTGTAAATCGTATTGACAAAAAGTAAAAGAACTGACTTGCCAATTAAAGATCTTACCTTTAAGTACACCCTGGCCTTGCAGTACATCCCTTGGAATCAGCACAGAGTAGAAGCTTTGTGAGAAACCAGGTCGGCAGGGACCTTTGGAAGCATGCGCCCCATTATTCCTCTGGAAGGAATAGGATACAGTGCAAGACATCAATAAACATAGATTCCATCGATTTCTCACTTCTCTTTGGCCGTGAGCCTTGGAGAAAAGCAGCATATAGCACAGCAGTTAGCAAAAATATATTCAACAAGTTTATCAGTTACATGCTCCTAGGAAGACACACATCTGATTACACTCACACATTAGATGTGTATGTGAAGAAAAGTACCATTTTAAGTACTGCACTACTGTACTGCACAGAAAACTGCATGAATGCAGTAAAACTGCTCTCAGTCCTGAATGTGGGTCTTACACTAGCAGAATTAAGGAGGAACTGAGCAGTGCTTGAAACCCCTCAAACGATCTGCAGAAAACTTTACACCCAACATTTATTGCTCGCTGGTGGTTAAATTGATCTGGTTCAGTACATGCAACAGTTAACTGGAAACACACACACACACACACGGGTGTTACGGCTGGCTGGAGTCTAAATGAAGAAAAATGCACTGGTTCATCTACTCTAGTGAGACAGTATCGCAGGAGTAAAACACCTCTGCTCTGTGGCATTTGACTCATTTACATAACGTGGAAGCGACGCGCTTATAGTCGCAAACGAAGCCAAGGTTTAGGAGAGTTACTTGGAGCGCGCTGTTACGCGTAGCCCGTCGACGCAGACTTAATCCAACGATTATTGATTAAAAGGCGAGAAAATGGTTGCACAACAGCTTTCAAGTAAGTTTAACTTACTACGTGGTGCTACTTTTTGCTCCAGGAAGCCATTTACGTGTATTTACCGCTAAAATAAGCGCAACAAATAAAGGAGTTTAACAGCTGAATAATAAAGTCATCTCCCTGGGTGATACAACTGTGCAGTAATTTGAACTTGTAGAGAATACTGCAGCCCAGTGATGAAACCGCAGCGATCCAGAGATAACCCGAGTCTGAATCCGAGCGAACAACGCTGCATCACTTGCACCGACTTTTCTTTATTTTTCTCTCACACACTGAAATTCATTGGGGGACCAATTAGCTGACTTAAGGGGAAATAACGATTCGCGCTGCTGCGGGAGAACACCGGACTGTCACTGGACTCCATCCTACTATATGACTTTATTCGTGCTTATGTTGCTGATGGGGGGAAAACTGCACATCTGACGCGCTGCATCTCATACTCTCACAGCTTTTCTGCACATCACAAGATGTGCTATAAATACAGAGGAAATCTTACCCAGAATGTGTCAAGAAGAAGAGCTGCTGTCAGGACCAGAGCGAAGTCAGTTCTCATCGTGGCGAGCGAGCGAGTAAGGGCTGCTTGGACGAGAGACGAGAAAGCGGGTCGGTTCGGAATTCTTCTCCAATAATTGTTTAATTTCCCCTTTTCTTGGTCAGTGTTAGTTCCGTCCCTCCTTGTGCTCCGTGAGTGTGCTACAGCTCTGCCCCGAGTTTCCCCGGCTCTCTCATCTGCAGGTGAGCGCTCCGCTCAGCACCAAGGCGCAGCCAGCGTCACTCCCCAACCCCTCCTATCACCCGGTGCAGGAAAACTCTGCACACACACTTAAAGAAACACTCGTTGGCGCTTTGGATCAAACAGCCACACAACCGATGCTTTTTCGAGGTCGCAGTTATTTCCATCCCCTATGGCGATCTACAAACCTGCGCACTTTTATGTCTGTTAACCATGGTGTGCCCAGATGTATGGTAAAGTCATTCACCATTAGCCATCAAAGTTCCTTACCAACGCGCAGTTTCAACATATGATATGGTCGTTATTAGATTTCCGCTGTTAATAATTGCACAGATGTGCCCGGTTCGGAAATTCGTTTTGAATTTGGCTCTAAATTGATTTTTATTGTTATGAATTCCTGTGAGATCCAGTTTGGACCATCTAACCATAGCAGGCTACTTGTGTGACGTGTGCGGTACGTGCACCATATGACCTGCAGGTGATCAGCTGAAAAAATGTACTAAAGTATGCTGCAATCCTCACATAACCTCTTCTGTGCTTCATCTTTATCACTGTGATCTGTTTTTAAATCGTCGTTTCATCAGCTCATCATATTGATGGGCTCTTGTCCCTGTGCCATAATGCCATAAGTCTCTTAACAAGGCCTATGTGACATATTTAACATGTCTTCTTTGAGAGTGTGTTGTTAGTTTTTAACATAAGATTTGCAAACTGATCTCGGGGGTTTTTTCCTTCCAATCATCATCTTAGATCACAGAGCATCACTTGTCAGTTCCGACTGTGCGGACAGAGATGGGAGAGAGTTCACGGTTTCTGCTCCGGCCACAGAAGGAAATCAAATTTAGCTATGTGGTTTCACAGACTAAATGTAAGAACATTTCATGATCAATGATTCATTTGCCTCTTGTTTGTTCTTAATGTAACCATCTAAGCACTGGCAACTATTGTTCAGTTTGTCCCAGGCCTCCTGTAGCCCATGAAAGGTATTCTCCATTGTTAGCTGTGTATTAATTGTGTAACTTTATGTTCCATGTTTGTCTTGTCAAAAATTAATACCACATAAATCCTCACAATCTCGTGTAAGTGTACCACAGGTGAATTTCTATCTTTATGAGGAGATCAGCACATAATGAGCCACACTTTTGTTTTGATTTTCCTTTGAATCCATCTGTTTTTGCAGATTACTTTTAATGATGAAATACTATTAGTGGACATCTGTGGCGTGTAATAATGGGCGCACTTTTGAATTAATTATTTTCCCTGATATTCTGTGTTGAAGACTACAGTATGAACAGTCTGCCACACTACAACTAAAAAAATCTTTATGACAAAAGAGTTGAGTGGGTAACATTCAAATTCTTGCTTTGAATACAGACCTGGATGCTGACCCTCAGTTTTTGTATCTATTGATAGGGCCTGCATGTGGTATTTGATCATTTTATTACCAACAAAGTCCTGAAATATTTTTCATTGGCAGGTTCCTTTTTGCAGAGATGTAGTTAACAGTGTTGGAAAGTCAAATAAAGGTCGAGTCAAAAAGAATTTAAATGTGAATCTAAATGTTTCACAAAATGAACTTATCACTCCTTGAACCAATCTTTTTCTTTCCCAAGAAATGACTAAAATAATACCTTGCATCTGTCTGTATTTCACTTTTGTGTCTCGTAGCTTAATATAAAATGTTTTACTCAGCACAAACATCATATGGAGGTTAAGGTTAGCTATTAATGACCTTTATATAGTGCTGTCCCTGGTGGCAGTCTGGTTTCCACATCTGACTGGTGATGCAATGATCTCTAATCCTGTAAAAAGAATATGACTCTGGGTGACATGCAAGCATTTTACCACTTCTCTCAGCTCATTCCCCCAGTTCCAAGGAAGAGTTCCAGCACTTCCATCCGCGGTCTGCCTCATTCCTTATGGGCCCTATGACGTCGTTTTTGTCCTGCTATATGCCTCGACTGGCGCGCATGAGTGTTTGTGTGGCACAGAATGATTCAAAATGTGGTAATGTCAGAATGTCACTAGTCAAAATCCCAATTTAGATTATTGCTAAAGTTGGCCACAAAGCCTTAAGTAAGGCTTAAAAAGGGTTGTGGTAAAGACACAACTTTTGTTAAATATAGGATTAAGGTACAGTTAAACTGAAAAGTTCACACCGAATTAAGTCACGTGGAACAGTTGCTGACCAGTGCCAGCACAGGTTGATGTACCTGCAGGTAAAAGGTGTTCAACATGTGTTGGTTCATACACAGATGTGCAGTCTATCGTATCTCTTCATCTGACAGCTGAGCGCACTGTGATTGTTTTCATCTGCTACTTTTCCTCCCTGCAATGTTCACAAATATAAAACAAATCAGCTGAAACAGATTGTGATATGGCCATACCTGGTTATGCAGATGCTTTATTGAAGAACAGCACAGCTAACAGTAAATACACTGAATTTACTAAAGCTGCCTGACATTTTAAGTCTCACCCTGGTTTGTCCTTGGAGAGCCAGAAGAGCTGTTTCAGTTTTGATAAATATTCTTGTTTATTAAATAACAGCTTTCTGGATTTATAAGTCTAAAATAGGATGACATTGAAAACTTTCTTCCCAATGCAAACAAAATTATTACATCACCTAAAATTTCATTTAGTGCTGGCATATTTTATTAGAAATATCAACACTTAATTACCATAAGTTAATAAGTAATTTTTTCATTAGAAACATCACAGTATGATCTTTGATGATTTTCCTGCACAGTTCCTTCCAGGGCAAACATACTGGTGTATGGACCCAAAAAGAGGAAGCTTGCAGATAAGTTGTAGTGAGACTGCAGACACTGGTGGGACACTTACTTTAGCAGAGGAGAAGAGGGTAAGTTCAGGATATCCAGAGCAGTTTGAAGTATTATTTTCCAGGTTTACCTGGATCAGAGGTGAGATAAGTGACATCATGTGAGTTTGAAGAAGCAGGTGACATGTTGACTGCAGGAAACTGGGCAGGGAGTAACCAGAAATGGTGGTTCACGAGATGGCTGCCTCTTGTACAATAGTGTTTGCCACATGGTCAGAACAGCAATTGAGGAAAACTGAGAGCCGTTTGCAGAAGGCAACTGTGTAACTTTATCACAGTCCATAGTCCACAGTCCAAATCACACAAGTCCACAATCCAAAACCTTTGCTAAACTATCCAGAATCTTTAAGTCCATGAATTAGTATCACAGAAAAGAGCCAGAATCAGAAAGCCACGATAAGCAGTCCAAGAGAAAACATATCCAGAAATTAATCATGAGATAACTTACAGAGCTGAGAAAGGTTCAGGCAGAAGCAGCTCAGGTTAACAGTTCTCAGAGGCTGCACTAAACAAAACAGGAACAGCTTAGAGATTGTTGTCAAAGGAGCATGTGTGGGAGAAGCTGCTTATATACTGAATGCAACAGGTGAAACCAATTGTGCTGATTAGTGGATATAAAGTGACTGGCAGGAAGTGAGGGATCTTTCAAAGTAAAACCAGAAATGCTGACAGGTGATCATGACTGTTGACTCAATTGATATGAGAAATATTCCATAAGTTTAAGTAAACTGTATGTATACTCTGCAGTAGTATGAAAATTCGTGAATTAGCGAGGTAATGTCTTTTCATGGATCAAAGCCATATTCACCTAAAGCAATGAGTAGTTTAAGAAACGAGTAGCATTAACTAGGCATTGATTTCCATCCTGTTCCCCAACTTAAACACCTAAATGTGATGTAGTAATCAGTGTTCTTATTTCAACTTGTGTGTGTTGTGTGTGTCAGCACAAAACTAATATAAAAATAAATAAAACTAACTCAAATAACTACATAAAAATTTACAGATTTTGTGTCTCTAAAGAGCTAAAGTGGTACAATTAACAATATAAATATAAATAAACATAGAGAAAAATGTCCAATGTTTGTAGGATAGGCTATGGTTATATGCCAGTATACAAAGTAAATGCAGAGTAAGTGCTACAGCTGGAAATATTCCAAAATCTGTACTGAGAGAGGTCTCGAAAACAGAAAACTTGTACTTTGATTGGTGTATAACATATTGCCCTGCAAGTATATAGTACCTGATTAGCATAGTTCATACTGTATACAGTATTGTATGATCTGGAACAGTGTTTGTACGTTTCCACTTGCTATTATGGTGATAACTTTGGATTTTAAAATGTGTTGGCTCAAAGTAACCCTCTATTTGTGGGTAAATGCCACTAGCACATGTAAAACATTGCCATTATGAGTTGTGAGCAGTTTGGGTAACTGACCATCACTGAGACGTGTTATAAGTGGTTATGATGCTTGGTAAAAAAAAAGCAAATCTTAAAATGTAAAGAGGAATATTACACTTGCTAAACTAGCATGCTAATGTGCTAACATAACTTCTTGTTCCTTCACAGTGTGTTGTGTGCTACCTGCAGCGAGCCAGCAGTATGAATGGTCAGTTTATGTTTTGTTCCTGTCCAGTGGCAGAAGAATAGTTTAAATCCTCCTGTCCATCAATCATCACAATGCAGAAAAGAAAAAAGTAGAAGAGGGATGCTGAAGCCTGTTAACAGAGACATCTAACTGGGCTCAGTTACACATAGCCTAACATTAGTATTTGGTGTGGAAGTGGAACATAGTATGGGTCTTTTCTCTAGAAAAGTGTTTAGAAAAAACAAAGGAAAAGACACAAATGCATTTTTTTTAAACTTATTTTTTTTATTCTGTAGTTTTCTAAATTTCACAGGTTTCATCAATTGCAAAAATATTGTAAAGGCTGCTAATAGCAAACAACTGTTATATAGTTTAAATGCACTTGGTTAAAAAAAAATCACAGTAGTTCAACAACAGCTGAAACATGGTCTTTTGCTTTGTCTTTTGATATATTCTATGGATCCTTGTGCCTTGCTTGCTAAATGAATCCATCTTTGCAGTGACAATATAAAGCAGGTAGAGAAGCTGTTCTTATTTACAAGATTCGCAGACACAAACACACACCTCCACCTCTTGAAAAATGCTCAACATAAGCGTATGGAGGGAATAGGGAGCCCCTGTCTCCCTATTCCCTCGAAAAAGAAAAAAGAAAAACAATCTATCTGCCAACCTCCTATTGAGGCTTGTCATTGTGCTTTGTGCAGAGTACTTCATTATGTCATCTTATATTACTGTGTTCCAACTCCTCAAATAAACTGAAGCCCAGGGAGTAGTAAGCAGCTAGACAACCTGGGTCTAATGGCAGTGAAAGAAAGTAGGGGAGACAGGTGGCATCGCTCTAAGTTGTCTGTAAGCATATTCTAAGGGACCCAGTTGTCTCTTACTCTCCTGATAATGATGCTTTCATTAGCCATTGGGATGCCAGGCATGTCCTATACACTAAAATCACTAGGGATCTCTGTCTCTCTCTCTCTGTGTCTCCCTCACTCTCGCACTCTCTCTCTATCTCTCTCTCTCAGTGAACTAATTTGGTCGCAGTTTGGGTTTCATGTTTGTATTCCTGCCCCCACTTCACTCTAAGCCCATTAATGCAAATTATACTGAGACAGCAAAGTGAGTAAAAGTGCAAAGGGTAAAAAGTAAACCCACTGAGTGTGATACCAATCTTTATCAGAAAAAAACATTACATTATTCTCTTTTCATGTGCTACCAGGGACCTTCCCCTGAGTCTGAATAGTCACGCACAGATTCTGTCACATCCTGTGACATAGCTTGTAAGAAAAAGAAAACATGACCGTTAAGTTGTTGGAAAATTGGATTCTTACTGGGACGCAGCTATGATCCCATAAATTTTTTTTTTTTTTTTTGGATTATGTGACTGCTGGGGTTTCCCTGTCCTGACACCAGTATCCTGTAGTTTTGACCTTGGTTGCTACAGAAGGCAGGACCCTCAATGGTTGATGATAGATTCAAAGATTTGTTGACAGCTCTGGAACAATAACCCAGGCAAAGACTGGGAAAATTCAGAGCTTGGAGCAATACATAATACTATTGTTTGATTTCCCATCTTTGATGGAGACACAGTGGAAAGAAAAGGCAGCTGGATATCCCCGGTGGCAAACTATAACTGTGGCATGAAGTCTTATGATATTCAGACTTCACAAAGCCAGCTGCAAAGTGGTCAGCTGAACAATGTGGAGTAGCAGGTCCCACAGTCTGTGAAATTCACGTCAAGTGAAGAAAAATTGTCAGGGGAATGTGGCCCTGTGCCCTTCAAATGTATTCATCTCTAAAATGAGTCGTGCACATACTGTAGTGTTTAAGAGCTACTTCAACAGCTTAATGATTTTATATGTGAAATAAGATCTAGTGTATCTATGTCTAAAGCCTTTGAAACACCTGAATGAAAGCGTGAGGCAAGAAATCTGAACTGGATGGTATGGATATATTATATACTGTAGTGAGGCATCGGCTTTCATATTCAGCTGTCACTCATATTTCTGCCTTTACTTGAGCTGGACTGAGAGGTAAGATGAGTGCACAAAGTGCGAACCATATTCCATTCCTTTTCATTAACAAAACCCTCCATCATACGAGATATTGTTGCTGCTATAAGCCTGGAAACATGAAGTACAGGTGCTTTCAATATGCAGTAGGCATGATGCATGTGCTAGGTCCTATGAATGGACAAATATGTGAGGACTATGAGAGGAGAAGTGTTAAAATGATTCCTCGGCAGGGAGAATTTTTAGCAGCTATGGGAGGCACTCAGTGGAGATGCCCCTAAGGCTGATAGGACGCTTTGATCAAAGATGGAGGGACACGCCTGTTAAAAATCAGCAGCCGTCTGTTCCCCCTCTAGTTCTTTGTATTCCTCTCTTTCTCTATCCCTCTTTCTCCCTCTCCATGTCTCTGTGTTTATATCTCCTCATTTTGTATCTCTTCCTCTCTGCCTTGCTTTTTACTACCTTCCCACTATATTTTCTCTCATTTCTCTATCTCTCTCTTTCCAACACCATCTCTCTTTCTCATTCAAATGCAAACATATACATACCAGAGTCAGAGGAACCGTCTTGTTTCCACCAAGCTTCAGCCCATTCCATCTCCCCAGGTGATTACTCAGCCATGCCCACAGGAGGCGGTAGCACTGGACAGATGGCTCATAGCACTCCCTGACACTTGTCGTATCCTTAAGGTAGGCGGCGTTAATAAGCGCAGGACAGACACAAATGCATGTGCATGGACATGACTTTCTGCAATGTAGATACACTAATAAATTAATTCAAGATAGAGTAAATGCACAGAGGCAGAAACAAATACACAGCTGCAGCAACAGACTGATTGCACCCAGATTTCTGTGCTGTTCAATATGATATTTCACTTGCTTTGATTTCACACCAGCGTATTTATTTCTGAAAACAGTTTCCCAGTGATTTAGTTTAGAGGTTCACTTTATGTCTTTTCCAGGGTTAGTGCAGTGTGGGGATTCTCTGACACTGAGCAACAGTAGTGAGTAAATTATTCCATTCAATTATCCGAGCATTTGCTCAATATAAATACCATCTGGGTGCTTGAAATAGATTAGTTTAAGGCCATAATAAATTATTAAACTATTCCCAGTGAACGAGTCCCCATTCCCCTTTAAATGAGGCAGACTTATGGGGTTCATACCAAGCCTCTGGTCGCCCGACACGCTCTGCACTTAAATAGCGTCTGCCTGGAACACTGTGACTGGATTCCCAACAGGAACATGAAAACGGGGCCCACCACAGCTTGACCCTCAGTTCTCTCTGCCCAAACGGTTAACCCATTTCTCAGACTAACAGACCTGGCCTAACTAGCATGAGGAAAGAAAGAGGGGGGGGAAATGCTTGGACTCTCTGTAATTCATGATAGGGTGAGGTATGAAACATTAGCTCTCATATTGCTCAAGATCAAAATGTATTTGGCCAAGACAGTTCTCCACCACACTTCCACATGACCTCAATAACATTTTTTCTCTGACACTCACATGGATTCAGCTCCAATAGACAACAGACCTACAGCAAAGTATTTCTCATTTATTTAGCACACGCCCTCCGGAGGTCCAAATCAAAATGTGAACATATGGCAGCACTGTAATGTGCAGAAGCTATTATGCCCTAAACTACCTTACCTCAGTACCTCAGGGGCTTGAACACGTTGACAGTACACACAGCAAATCACATACAGTACACTTGACATCTCCGAAGCTTTCAACTGTGTGTTGGAGAAGTTTTAACCATCTTATGACATTTGAAGTTTCAGTAAAATGGCCTTCACAGGGACTTTGGTAGATTTCTCCGACAGCTAAATTAATATGAGCCTTCTTACTAGAGGACAGGGTGTAAAATGTCTGTGTTGGAGGAAACGCTCAAGAAAATTCCAAAGCTGTCCAAAGGGTTTATGTCTAGTGGACATAAAGTGGACATATACTGTATGTTAATTAATTTATATCAGCTCCCACAAATTCCCCACTCCTTTATTTCTCTCTATGTTCTTTAGTGAAAGTACAATTTAATACTGCCCACAATAATAATATACCTTATTACAAGCTGACTTATAATAATTCAGCTTCTACAAGCTGGAGTAATTCTGAACATCATTTGTGATGTTTTACCAAGAGTGACTTGAGGTCAAGGCAGATGAAAATGGAAGAGAGCTGTTTTTTTTCATTTCCTAGTAGTTAACATTATTACTTTAACCATTATTTTAACCACCACTGCCAACCAAGTACTTCTTATGCCCATACCTAACCAAGTTGTTGTTGGTTAGGTATGGGCATAGGTAAGGGACCTAGAGAACAGAGAGCTGGAGTAAGGCCTTAGTAAAAAATATCTATGTCCCCTTAACAACTAATAATACTTTTGAATGACGCTGTATCATTTAAAGTGAGAGTCTAAATACTGAGCAGGTAGCTTTAACAAGCATTCACATGCTTTATTTTTCAATTTAATGTACAAAATGTGTGTCAGTGGCAAAAGGCTTCTTTTGCAGATCATGGGTCCCAGGTGTACCCAAGCAAGGTCTCTCCACAATAAGACTCTTTGAACATCTCTTCCACCGAGCACAAATAAATACATAAAATACAGACCACTGTTGAGAGAATTTTGGAAATCATGACTGAGACACTCAAACATCATCAAAACACCCTTTGAAAGAAAAATAACTTCCTCTATCTTAGCACAGATCGTGAGAGCCATTTTTACAAAGACCAAGTATAATGGAAATTATAAAAAGGCAATTTCACCCTTGGGTAGAATTGGGGCAACTGAGTGCATGGCTGGCATTGTGCTTTAAAATGTTAGGTTGTAAACACTGAGATACAGGTCTGCAAGTTGTTGACACATCTCCCTGGTGCATGGTAATGTTAGCCATAGCACCATAATGTCCACAGTTCAGAGAGCAGAGTAAGGGACAGTGCAACAACTCAAAGCTCCCTTCATTTCTGTGTTAACAATAGCATCATGGTTGTCAGACATTCTTCATCTTCACTTATTTTAAAGTAAAGAATTATTTTATTTATTTAATTAATTCTATTCAATTACAGCCAAAGCACTGAGTCAATTCAAACTGTGTTGCATTTGCATATGTTTAGAAAGGTGACCTTTTTATAAAGTCACATGAAAAACAATCTCTTGTCCATTATATGAAGGTAATGCCTCATGTTCTTCCTTTGTTTGCATCGGACAAAATATATGAAAATCAATGCAGGGCCATTTTTGTGTTACTGTCCATCAGAGGCTCTTAGAAAAATAAGGTTATTCTAAAGGGCTGAGATTGGTATTCAAATTTATCATTGAGTGAATTTTATTATTTTTTTACCCAGCCATTTAAGAAAAGGCACATATTGTAGGGAATGCAGGAAAGAGGGCAAATTGGACAATATTAATTTTTCCTTCTGCAACATTTAATTTTGCAAACAGGGCATTGTATTTCATGAATCATGCAGACAAGCCATTATAGAGTGGACATGTATTATTTGCTATAATTCATTCTTTGTACATTTCCTTTGTTTGAAATGCCTGCAACACAGAAAATGACATTCCTAGAACAACTGTGTTTGACCATAACTCAATTATGACAATTATGGCATCCTAAGAAAATGTTTAAAACAAGTGATTAACTTCTGGAAGTTTCTGCATTACGAATAACATTGACACAAGCCAACAATTTCATGATCACAATTACAAACTGAAAAGCGACTTTCATAATCGTCAATTCATTCAGTCATCTGCCATAAATAAGTATTGTTTGTAGAATACAGTCAACTCAATACAATAATTTGAATGGAGTTGCAGTGCATGAGAGCAGCTTTTAAGTAATTTTTTTATTTTTAATTTTAAAATAAAACATTAATTAAGTAAATTCTTTAATTCACACATTATTTGCAGTGCAAACTTTCCTGGCCACTCGAAACATGGCCACTAACATCATGGCACATGTCTAATTTAATTTGCACAGTTCCTCGAGTCTGCACTAAATGTGCTTCAGCTTATTGCTTTTATCCTCATTGGTCTTGCCGGGACTGGTGGGTCTGTTTGCCAGTTCAGCCATCAAAGCCTTGGCTTTAGTGCAACATTTGTCATTCCCACAGAAACATACACATAGAGTATTTTTTTTATCTCTGTAAATGAAACAAAACTACTAACACACCAGAAGGTGTGCTAATAAATGTACATATGGTCAATTAGGTGTCTCTCCTCTGTCTAATGGAAATGACAGCATGCACAGGAGACTTTGAAAACACTGAGAAAATATACAGGATATCTGATCTGAGATTCTTTCGAGATCAATCCAGGATTCTTATGAAAAGGCCTGTTTGACATTTTAGTTGTAGTCCAGAGAATGTAACCTTATAGGCTTAATAGGCCTGTCACCATCCATGTCTTTGTTTATTGTTTCGATTTTGTCAGTTTCGTCCATCTTCTGAACTGTCTTCCTGTTTTTTTCTTTCAGCGTCCAGCTGCAGCCCATGTGTAATGAACCTCACCAGTATAAAAACCTTCAGTTTCTACCCAGCCCTTGTCAGATTATTGTGTTTCATTTCTGCCAGTCTGCTCCTGTTTTTGCCTGATCTTTTTGGACTTTACTTTCCCCTGGTGTTCTGGACTCCTCTCTTCCTATTTTGCCACTTGTTTGGTTTCATTTGTAAGTTTGATGGACTGTTTTGCATTCTTGGTTGTTTTCCCCTTGTTTTAGTTTAACCCTAGTTCAGTTTTCCTGCTTTATCTTCTGTCTAGTTTACTAGATTCAGTTTAGTTAGTTAGTTGTAGTTTGGCTTTTGCTTCCTAATATTATGTTTAGTTTAACTCAGTGTCTTGTTGATTAGTTCTGTCTTTTCCTCCTCTGGGAGTGATCTTCTGTTCATGACCTCTTCTCCTGGGTTATCTTTGTTGTTCTTTATTTTATTAAATATCCTTCTCTATTACCTTCTTTTGTCTTAGTGCACTTTTTGGTTCTGCTATTTTGAAAATTAATGACAAGGCCATTCATTTTCAAAGAACAAAGTTGCATGTTGTCTTGTTTTCAATTATATGTTTTCTACTTTGATATGTACATATGAGTAGTATATAATATATGCTTATACAGTATAAATTTTATTTTCAGATCTTGCTGTATGTGTTTATATTTCACCCCGCAGAATTTGCATTAAATAAAATAAATTAGCAATAAGCCTAACAAACACAATATTTCAATCAGGGTTTTTCTTCTTTAAGATTCTGGAAGAAGATTTTTAACCAAGAAAACTTTGATTTGAATTTTTGCAAGGTTGAGTTGAGACTCTGCTTTTTCCTCTGTAACCTTTGGCAAGAAACATGGCCTCAGCCCTGGTTGGATTTGATATATCCTAAATAAGCTCCCTCTGCACATATCCATGTCTATATGTGAGCAGGAATGTTTTTACACGTACTGCTGATCTGTTCCTATGAATTATGCATACTGTATATTTGTGCAGTTTTCAGGGCATTGCCAGTTATGCTGCACTTTATTGGATGGCTAAGAAGTTAACCATCTGGACCTGGCCAATTTTCCTGTCAACTCTGTCTTCCGCCTCACCTTCTGAATTTAAGGTTATACATAAAACACAGATTCATAGTAATGCAGGGTGCATAAGATCAACTCTTATACACTAAACTTATAACCTGTTGTCTTGGCAAACTGCCACAAGATGCTCATCTCATGTCATGCTATTACACAATTGTTCGCTTGTGTAAATTACAGGCTTTACAGTTTAGCTAAAGCCAGCTAGAAATTTTCCTTCAGTAACATTCAAAAAGTTTAAACAGATGTGTACACTGTAAAATAGCATGTTTGTTTCAGCTTTAAAACATGACTTGAATGGCTGACTTATAATTTTAAGTCAAGTTAAATCAACCAATTCAGTTTATTCTTCTAAAACAACTAAATGTTATCTTGGTTAAATATTGCATGCTGGGTTGTATCTTGTAACGTAGCTTAGCTGACTTAGATTTACAGTTACGGTGCTGTGAACAAGTATATGTATTTGTTTGATGATCTGAATCATTTAACAGTGACAAATATATATATAAAACAAATAACATATAAAAATTAACTTAAAAATCTATATCAGCTTTAAAGGAACACTCCAATGTGACTGAATCTTGATTGATTTAGACACTGATATTAAACTAATAATTTGAAGAGTTACCTCTTCAAACTGAACTATAGTTTAGAGTTAAGATGCTAAACTAGCTTCACACAAAACCAAAATATATCACAGTCAGTATAGCAATCACACTAAGCTACTCTCAGATACCATGTTTCAGGTGTACAGGGTTTAGGCTGAATGCCACACCAACCTTTATTGTGGTTTACATAAGCTTTTACTAGTGTGAAAATAAACAGCCACAGGATAATGTGCGTATGTATTAAAGACACACAGCAACTTTTAACCATAACTGTTTACTTTAAACTGCTAAAAACATTATTAATAGAGCATTAACTCAAACAATGAATGTTGGGGAGTTTTTAATAAGTTGCTTGAACTCTAAGAAATTAATTAATTCAACTTACAATTTAAGTTAAAATACTTCAAATCAGAACAACTAATGTTTCAAATTTCTGACAAAAATACCAAGTTTTTAATGTTGAATTAGCTTGAAAATATCAAACTTAGATATTTCTGTTAAGTTAAATAAAATATAATATAATATAACATTAACTGATTCTACAAAATTATCACATGATAATTTACAGTGCAAGGATGATGTTGAGTTTTGAGTTATTGTGTTTATGACACGGGTGACGTATTTAGTGATGGTGGGGAACATAAAATGCATTTATAGCAGAAATACTCGGATGCTGACGAGACACTTAGCTCAGTTTTGTGGTCACTGTGTGAAAGCAGACAGGCCAGGTGTGCATAAGGTCAATATTATGTCTCTTTGTTGTGCTTGTGGTGTGATTAACCTGTCTGGCACCTGCAACTCCGGCTGAACTCAGGTCAGAACACTGTTGGCAGAGATTGTTAACCCAGCTGGTGTCTGTGACACCAGCTACTTAATACCTGAACTTGGATCAGTTAGACTTATTAGTGCACGGCAGCCCACCTGGGAAGTTGAACTTAGGTCAGTTGGACAGTTAATAGAAGACTAAGAACCATTTCCCTTTGTGTGTTGTCATGTAGCCCCGACAGTTAGGCTGACCCCATACAGCGAGTTCTACGTGGAGACAGCCCGTTCTGCACACAGCCCTTTTTGAGACTGGAGACAGGTTGGGCTCATGCTGAATCTTCATTGCAATCTCCTCACACATTCTTTAACTATGCAAGTCAACTGAAAGAGGATGGACTGATTGCAGAGAAGGTGATTTCATGTATGTGTTTGTAAGTGCACACACTAATTTTAGACTTTATAAACATCAAGGTAAAATAAGAACAAATACACAGCATCTAGACAAAAACATTCCACCATGATTACACGTTTGCGTACAGGGTAGTGACTTCTTATCGACTGCATGCGCATATGTTTCTAAATTCAAGGTTTCAGTTGCTTTGCATTGATCGATCCACTTTTTTCTCTGGAGTTTATACTGACTTGTTTTAATAATAAAGAAATGTGAAGTTGCACATCAAACATAGAACCAATATTTGCCTACTCCTTTTGAATACATGGTTACTGTATGAATAAAACATGAGTCATCTCTACACTAAAACAATGAACTACAACAAGGGCACATGCCGTTACAGACACAAAGCATAACGTCTAGATATGGTCACAGCTTCAGACAGTTGTAAAAACATACAAACAACAACAACAACAACAACAACAGATCCTATTAGTGCCTCTGATCCTACTGAAAATCACAATTAAACTCTACAGGTCATTATGTTCTGTCATGTATGATTGAGCGACACCAATGATAAAACAAGTAACACAATTTTCAAATACAGTGTGTTACAAAAGCCTGAGCAATGCTGTATATCAAAAGACCATATGTACAAATAAAGATCCTGGAGGAATGAATTTAGCAGCTTCTGTGACAAGAAGCGCGCGGAAATCACACTCATATAGGTGTAAGAGCGGGTTACTTCTTTTAATATGACTTGCAGGTGGTTCAGGTGGCATTTGCTGAGCTAACGATAAATATAGAAACATCAAAGACTTGCTTAAAGGAAGTTAATAGAACTCACACCCACTGAATTAGTCATAGTCTGTGGTTCGACCTTAATCACTGACTGACTTAGCAAGAAATCAAAGAAACATTTATAATCCCACATTAAAGAAAATATTCCTGATGTCCATATTAATGGATATAATCTGTAATCCTCATGAGAAGGATATTTTATCTGATTGTTTCATCCTTAACTATGTAAAGCCTGCTTGCTGTTTACCTTTGAGACCCGAATCGCATGGAATTCTTTATTTTAATTGAGATCAAAAGTTTATAAAAACAATATTCAATTTATCTATTTATTTTAATGGTGGAATGGATGAACATGTGAGAATAAGAGAACAGTGAAAATGTTTGAATGGTTAAATGCTGAATGGTGCCTTTGTTTGTCAACTTCTTAAAGAAGTTACGAAGTTTATCAAGGTTTAATTCCACCCAGAGATTTGAATGTAATTTTTCTATAAATTATATATTCTTCTATAAAAGTGATGTGCATGTTCTTTCATCCACTTTAAAAGAAATGTATGGTTTCATATTTTATACTTGTATTAATTTGTATCAGCATGTTTGAAATAGCTAAAATAAATTTCCTTATCTTAATATATTTTATTACATAAATAATTCTGCAACAAACCCTATAGCAGAAAGGAGTTTTCATAAACCTGCCCTGACTTTGCATTGTTTCTAACCACAGTTATCCTTCTAGGTATCATCTCTGAAAGGCAGATGAATGTGGACATGTAAAATTGAAAAATGGAAAGCAAAGTCAAGCAAGTAAATTTATACCAAGTGGCGATTTGTATCAAAAGGTTATGCTTTTGCAATATAGTACTTTATGGAATACAGTGTGGAGTGTCAGTAAGTCCAACCCACAGTCACATGTTATGATCCTCATACATAGAAAGTAAAATAGCATTTATCATTAAGATCTATTCAAGGATTTCTTTACAACTGATGTCAAAAGCTGGGATAAAGAATGTTAATACACTCCAAGCATGTCTTCGCCTACATTCTAAAAAGTCATTCTGCTTCATCCACGAAAGACTTCTCAAGGTTAAATGTTTTGTTCTTTTTCAAAAAGTCAACAGAGATTGTTCAATCCGCAATTGCTCTCAAGAAAAATATATTATACTGCTGGAAAATTAGAAGACAGCTTCTAATCCAAAGGAAAATGCCATCTGAAAAGGCAACATGAGCAGCACGTTAGCAAAGTAACAGCAGCAGTTTTGGTGCTGTTTCTGTGTCTACACAGCATTCACATATAGTACTATAGGACACTTGCGTTTTGGAAGCACTTAGATTCCAATACACAATATCCAAGGCACAGAGATCTAAAATGTTCATGTGTGTATACCTGACATGCAGGCTCTATAGACAGCTGGACTAATAAAAATAGCAGTGCAACTGAAAAAACGTTGGGTGTATTTATGGCGTAATGGTTGCTCTTAAAGGCACACATTGCTGCTCATCGTAAGGCCTGATAAACTAAGATTCCAAATAGCGATTGCTAAATTACTTGGGCAATCTTGAAAATCCAGTGTTTTGTTAGTGGGCATTTTGCATTTGATGCAATAAGAAAAACAACCAAAGGTGCAAACATGGTGGAGACATGATGACTTTGTGTGTTTGACTGGTGTCTGTCATGGCAACCTAGTCTCTTAAAAATTATGATCCTATGCAACTTAAATGCAATCATGATTATGTTTTTATGAGAAATGTAATTGCAACTGGATTACGTTTTCTGTCAACACATTGTTCCCTATTAATGTAAATGACAAGTTTTAAATAAGTTACCATATTAATTAAATGTCCACAGGCAATGAACTTTTGTTCGCCAAATTATCCGATCTAGAACATCCCTTTTTATCTTCCACTAAAATATCTGATCTTGCAGTTCAACATGCTGACATATGACTCTAACTTTGTTAATGTGTTTTATTGGTGGGGTTCAGGCACTCACAGCACTGGGTTAGGGTCAGAAAAGGATGTGGGCTGAATATTTACCAAAAATGTAACGGATCACTTCATACATAACTTCTGCATTGAAATGTAAACACAAGTATAATCTTTTCATGCATAAACCTAACCTCACACAGGACTCTGGTCTGGATTGCAGGTCTGCAGATTGCCAGTCCTGCACACTGTACGCCCGCCATCCACCCCAACCACCTCCATGCGACTCAATTTCTGTTAATTAGTGTGACGTTTCTCATTCAAAAAATATGCCGCCTGACAACGTAATTATTATGTTCGCTACAAAAACGTAATCAAGGTGGCAGTTTAGTTGTGTAGAAACGTAATTTTTAAGACAGAGTTGGTCATGGAGAGGTCAACTGCTTTACACCCTCAACTGACCTGCTTAAAGTTCCTAATTGGAAATATGATGTGGATAAAGACATTGTCATGCTTTATAGAGCTGACCACAAATCCCGCACACAACTGAATGTGCACTGTGTGTGTCTGATTATTTCATACTTTTTTCTAAAAATTTAAGGAAACATTAATTGGCTTCACATGCTGGGGACCATAGAGTGCTCTTGATAATGAACAAACGGCACTCTTCAGGCACACTCAAGTGGAGACAGGAGAATATGAATGATGTACTGTAAACCTTTATTCAGTTGGGAAAGTCAAACAGGGTCTCTTCAACAGCCCCTGTGAGAGGTTTATTTTTCTATCAAATGGGTGGCCACGAGTTGAACAAAGCTGTCTTGAAATCATATGGGAGATAGTTCTATTTATGCATACATATATGCATACAGTGTACGCAGATTTTACTGATGGAAGTGAAAGCTTCTCAACTGATATACTGTAGATGAAAATTGTATTAAGACAGGGAAGCACATCATGTCAATGACCTACCTATTTTTTATATTTGCTATTGATACAGTGAGTTTTTTGTCAGTTTACTGACTCATAATGCTAGCCTGATCTTAATTCAAGAGGAGGCGAGAGTGGAAAAAGTGAGTGTGGGAGACAGGTGGGGGTTTCTGAGGGTGCTTTGAAGTCAGGAATATGTCTTTGAAGCCAGTTAGCTTTGTAATGGGCTTTAAATGTTTCCGTACCTGAGGAGAATTTCTACCTCTTATGGTCTTCCTCCTACCGTATCCTAACCCCGATGTCAAGAACAAATTCCCCTAAGTCCTGTGATCCCCCAAGACCTGAAAAGTACTTTGGCAAATTTTTGTCTTCCCATTGATATTGTGAGAAAGTCAATTTGCCATTAAACCATTAGGGATCCCTTTCTTTCTCTCTGCGCTCCTGTTTTACACTGAAAAAAATAAATCTGAGCTGCTGTAAATGTAACATAATTAAATCTTTGAAATTAACAATATAAAATTAAGTATCTACATTTACATGAATATATCTAATTTTGAACTCAATCTGCATTTGTTCTAAACACAACACATTGTGCATTTTTTTCTTTAACAATATGCATTTACGTAACATAAGATTATCATTTTAAGTACAGCCACTCATTTATCTTGTTGTATTTACTCTGACTGAGGAGTGAATCAGAAACCGGCCAGAACTGGTTTAATCCTGATCACAGCCTGTGAAACTGGCTGCTTGGACATCGGTGAGCTCATGTAACTGGACAAGAAATGTGTTTGTACCATAACACTCTCGCTCTGTAAGTATTTTTTAGAGATTCTTACAACTTTAATGATGGTAATGTCAATGACTGGACGTTATAAAAATGGCGCTAGCGTAATTAGCTTCCTTTAGCTCGACTATCTTAACTACCTAGCTAGTAGCATTAGCTTAAAGTTTTCACTAAAGGTCAGTAGTTTCTCCCAACACGCTGTTAATTGCTGTCATACATCCATATTAGATTATGATTATCTTAATGCTTATTTACATATACATTTAGTGTTTCGTAATTTGGTGCTAATGCTGGGTAATTTAGGATTAAGCTAACGCTAGCGTTAAGCTAACGCTAAATGCTAGGTACCTGCATGTTAGATTAGCTTCATTATTGGGAGCCGACACTTAAAATTGGTAGCTAATGTTTACAGCTATATAGATCAATGTTAGCCAGCAACATAGTATATTTAGTCCACTCCTGTTATCATAATCTACACTGTAGTGGAAGTAGCAGTTAGTGAGTTTAATGTAACATTTTTAGCCAGATTTGGGTGAGTAATGTTACTTTTTCTGTTAGCCTCTAATGTTATTCTACTGCTTTAGCTTAGTGCAACAAGTGCAAGAAGCAGTGTGCTAGTAAACAACCAAATGAGACAGAATCATTGTAACAGTTACAGCTGTCCAAAAGAGTCTGTAATATGGATCAGGCCAACATGTATACACATGTTAAACTTGTTATAGATCAGAAATAGATGATAAAAGCACTACATCATTAAATATTCTGAACTGAACTGTTGGTAATAAACCTTCACTGCACATGAAAATGGTGTTTATTGTATGTTTGCAATTTTTGCTCCATTGATTTTTAAACTTTCAGGGAGATATGATCACTTTTATCTTGGGCCTGCTTGTTCCTCAAATTGCTGCAGAGGACAAAGGAACAAGTTCTTTAGTAAGTATCTGTACAGAAACATTTGGTATAGTTTTTTTTAATGGTGAGATATTAACACATTGAAAACTAATTTTCTTACCCACCTCAGAGTTCCAGAAAATGCCCAGATCTGTTGTAATCCCGAAAAGGTTTCCAAGGAGGTGGGACAATAAAAACAACCTATTAAGCTTAATCTGGTAACTAAGTCTACAATTAACAACAAATCAGTTACTGTTTATTTCTCTGTTTTTCTCATGGCAACTTCTTGATGGAAAACACAGACGCAGATGCTCATCTGGAAATGACTGGATGAGGCAGTGATGTTCTGTAAGTATTAATTAACAGTATAATGATGTTTAGCTCTAAAGTTGAATATTTGCACCAATATGTGAAATCTGAGCCATGTTAGAGGAAGTGTGGTTTAATTGGATTATATTATTTCCTGTCCTGGACATAAATTCTTACCAGAGATCAGACTGCAGAAGCAGATAATCCCAGGTGCCTACTCCTGTTCAAGTGCTTCAGAAGGAGGTCAGTCTACAGTGGACACATCTTTATTGTCAAAATGTCAAAAGTCAATGCCAAATGTCTTTACTTCTTTAATTTTCAATGATCAATTGCAGTTACAGTAGCTTTAGAAGATATACAAAAGTTCAGTTCGACATCTTTGTCCAGCAGTTTACAACCTAAACCTATTTCATTCATTATTTTATTACATATTTTTATATAAAAGTCTTCACAGTCTTTGTATGTGTGTTATCATATTGCTTGACTTAGTTTATATTAAATACTTTCTATTAGTGCTTATATTTATAAGTAACCATTTGGATTTTAGCTAAAATAAAGTCTTTGTGTCTTACAGCAACTGAACCTCTGGTCCAGTAGATACAAGTGGATGATACCACCCCATCACATCTAAGAACACCACTAAGGCCACCGGAAGGACAGTACATTAGTGGGAGTCATTGGATGGCTGTTCTTCAGGTCTCAAGGACTCAACAACATGACTGTAAAAGGAAAATGGACATTGCAAACCAGCATCATCCCCTGACTGTGAACACCAGACCAAGTCCAGCAGTCACCGCACAGTGAGGGAAGGTTTAGAGACTATTGTCCGGGAGGAAAAGACAGCCAGAAAAAGAAAGGAGGACATCTACATCTGCCACCGGAGACCATCTCTTCTCATTGTAAACTCATTTTATACCATTATTACCAGAGTTAAGCAGGATAGACATTGTTCCCTCACAAATATGATGCATCTTGTTAACTGTAATCAAATATATTTATATTTACTTCTGTTAAAGCACAATTATTTACTGTACTTAGTTTTAGTGTTTTGTTTAGTTTGAGTTATGTGATTTTATTCTCTTTATATTAAATCTTACCTTTGTAAATAATCGGCTTTTTGAGTTTATATGTTCAGCAACAAGAAATTCTTGTTGCTGACTAAGAAATGTAAGTAGATTTTACTTTAAAATGGCTCAGGCATGTTTGCACAGACAATATAGGAATCACTACAAGAAAGTGATATTGAAATTTGAATAAATAAATAGGTTTGAGTTAAAAACAGACATCTGGAACTTTTAAAATTAAGAGAGATCAGAGATCACACACAAAATAGTAGCTGGAGAATTGCTTAAATGGAGTGGAATCTACTTAGAAAAAATACGTTGGCTTTACTTAAAAATATTAAGTAAAGTTTACTTACAAAATGTATTTTCTACATAAAAAAATCAAGTTGTATATACAGAGACTTCTTGTTTTATCTACATAAAAATTTGATGCAAAAAGTTGCCTCAATTTTGTTAAGTAAATCAGGCAGGAAATTTTTATCAGTGTAACAGATTTTGCTGCCTCCATCAAACCAGGACAAAACAAAACATGACACATTTGCGGTGAAACAGCATCAACAGGCTGCTATTTATTCTCACCTGTGCTCCCTCTGACCTACGCTAAATATAGTCAGAGCTTTTACATGGGCTTAGTCGGTAACTTGTTTCTGTCATGTAAATGGGAAAACTGCTTTCTGTATTTGGGTAGGAGATGACAAAACTTGATTTCCCCAGAAAGATTTCTCCCAGACAATGCAGATTACTGTGGCATGTAAACTTATAACCAGGTTTCCAATCACCTTTTTACAAGCGTGCATGTGCACAACAAAGGCTGCAGACACCCAACCCTCTATCAGCTGAGAGAAGCAGCTGAATGAGTGGGGAAATGATTACATGCAGCTCAGTGGTGCCTTGTGTTTAATGAAGTCCACCTAAAGACCAACTTAAAACTGAAACCAACACAAAGTTCCCTTTAAACATCTGAATATGCAACTTCTTTAATTCACTCAGTTTGAGCACTGACATGCAGTGCTGGTCTGTTCTGTACACTGAAGTAGTCTATTCTGAACACTTAAACCATGCTTCCAAAATAAGCCAGAGTTAGGGGAGAAATCAGATTACTTTTCTGTTGCATGTAAGCACAGCTTTTCAGTAATCAGGTTACTTAACTCCCATGTAAACTCAGTCACTGAAGACACCTGGTTTGTCTGAGTAATCTGGTTATTTAAGAACATGTGAAAGTCAGTGTTACATCTGAGGGGATTGAACCACCAGCCTTGGGGTTCATAGGCAGCAGCCCTAACAACTGATCCACAGTCGTATGCATAAAGAGCGTTAATCTGCAGATGCCAATTTGTTCTGCATAAGGTGTTCTACTATGACAGTCCGCTCCCTTTGTAATTACTGTATCTTGGTTGAGATCATGAAATATTCATCCATCAACTGGGAGCTGCTCCAACTGTGCTACTCCAGTGGCAGCTCTTTTCACACAGATATTGGAAATGCTCCCTTTCCCTTGTATTCTGTTATTCACATTTAAGCTTGAACCTTCACAATTATAGTAAATGTTTCTTCATCACCCCATATGTATACCTTTTTTTCCTTGCTAAAAGTTTCCTTTTGATAATTTTAGGCCCAAGCAACCTACCCCTTTGTGTTCATTAGATGCCTTTAATATTTTCTGCAAGTTACATGATATATTACAGAATGCATTAATCATAATTTAAATGTAATCACTTATATTTAGGGTGTGTAAAGTGGAGAAGCAGATGTTGTGATGGGACAGACAAACATAAATAATGTAAGTGAGGGAAGATGTAAACTCCAAAAAATGTTAAAGCAGCTCTGCTGTCCTGAATCACCCAGGGACAAAATGTGAGTGGGAACTGAAAAACACCACTATCCCACAGGATTAAGTCTGAGAATTACTAAAGCATGGGTACCATTTGGGTCAAATCTGTGAGAGGGCAGTACATTTAATATGAGAGATGGGTCAATTCAATATACTCAGCTTTATTAGTCCCGTGTGTCTTTAAAGAATGGGCCATACGCCTACAATGTAAGCCAGGGGACAACTGAATGATAAAGGTCAAAATGGTATTTGCTCATTTTAGAAAATTACATATGACCTAACAGTCAATAATCACGGCAAAGCAAATCTCAGAAATCTGTTGAGTTTGTGTATGAGTATTAGGAATGAAGACGTGCTATATCGACCCGACCAAGACCAGCCCATAAAAAGTTAAGTGAAGCCAGGATCATCTTTTGTTAGCAGTTTGTTATTTGGGTTTGAAACGAAATTGTGATAGTTTAATATCCCAATTCAAGCCCTTCACATACCATGTTTTTTCATATACATAGCCCTTTATCACAAAAGAAGGACTGTGCTGATGAAGCCTAGGGTAACTTAGTGATCACTAATGGTTCACAGAACAAAATGATACAACAAAGCATGTTTGCATTTTTTTTTTATCTGGAGAGAAATGTAAAAAAATTGTGGCTGAACGACACACGTACTGTACAGAACCATTATGTTTACAAGCAGCTCTGTTTTATCTTGTCTTGGATGTCGCCGAATGCAGATAATGAACATGCACTCATTAATATTAAGTCTGGTGAATGATGTGATCATTCTAAGGTAACACTGCACAATGCAGCTGTCCATTCAGGGCCCATTAAAGGTGGAGTCCATGAATGGGGGCTGTCAGATAATGTGGGCGGTTGCTTCATCCATTTGTGATTCATAGAAAAATATTAGAATCACTGGGCATATTGCTATAAATTGTATTATGAGTATCTATATTCACCCTTTTACACACCTGATAGCATACTCTAATTAATGTTAATTCATCTTGCATTTTCACTTACAAAGGGATAACCCTTTCTTTAAGACCATTAACATGGCCTGTGGTCTAGCTAGCTCATCCTTAACCTTTAGTTCTTAGCAGTACTAGAACCCTGAAGGGCAAGGCCATCCATCTCCACTCATTACACCATAAAACACAACATGAGTTAGATGCAGAAAACACAGGAACCATTGTGAAGGGACACAAAGCTGATAAGATTTAACAAAAGCTCCAACGCCGGCTTCTCAATAAGAGAATAAGACAGGTTTATTTCACCATTGACACCCTGAAAGGACTCAACAACTGAAGTTGCTTCTACCCAGTGCAGCCCTAGATGAAGTCACATTTAAAACAGCAAAATTAAAACACAGGAAGTAGAACAATTCACTAAACACGTAAATGTTGTGGACAACAACATCAAGTTCGTTTGGCCTTCTTGAATTGTGCAGTACACATTGAGGAGGACAGAAGCCTCAACACTGAGGAAAAACACACAACCACAGATCAGTAGTTACTTTTTGACTCTCACCACCCTTTGGAACACAAACTGGGAATAATCTGAAAAAAGAGAAGCAACATAAACATATCAAGGATAAACTTAGAACATGTAGCTATCCAAATAGGGCATTTGTGAAATCTAGCAAATGATCCAAGAGAACTTCCACGAGGGGGAAAGAGGTAAAAAACTGACAGAATAATCTGTTGTGTGTCCATGTGTTGCCAGAGTGTCTGAAAAGCTCAGGAGGATCCTCAGCAATCACAGGATCCCAGTACATTTCAAACAGCACCAACAGAACCGGCTCCACAGAACAGTCCATCTGCACCTTAAACACAAGGGCCACTCCATTGAAGACAGCAATGTTCATATTCTGGACAGGGAGGACAATTGATTCAAGGTGTCCGAGAATCTGTCCATTGCTGAAATGAATGACTAAGTTGAGGAGGTGGATTACGGCACAATCTAACCTTTACAATGCAGTTCTTTCATCACTACCCAGGCGGTTTCACACCTGTTCTCAGGTGGTTACAGTGATACCCATGAAAGCCAGGAAGATTCACAACCCACAGGCATCCAGCTTCCTGACTTCACAGTGTTTATAAGCCTGCTACTCCAGCCAGTCAGTCAGAACTGATAAAGCCCTCTGGTTGGCAGGTGAAACATCTTCTCAACTAAAAGCAAGTCCAGTTGCTACTGAACAGAACCTCTGGGAGGACCATGACCTGGATGACATTCCACACAGACCTTCCACTCAAAGACAAAGTTCAATCAGACTTTGACAGTGTCACATAACAAGTGTCACAACACTGCAAGTGACGGGATGTATAGCTGTAGTCAAAACTGAAACAAAAGACAGTTTGGGAAATACGACAAACATAAACTGAACATCAGGCGCAAAGAGTAACACAACTATCAAACAGGAGACTTTGTGACTTATCAGTCATTCCCCTCTCCAATTACCCTGTCTCTGTTTGGTTTTATGAGTGTGTCGCAGATAGAAAGTCACAAGCCTTTAGGCCTTGATGGCACACCACCTGAATAACACAAATGCATTTTTTAAATGGCATTTTAATAGGCTTACTTAAAGACCTTGGCTACATAATAGCTTCATTCATAAGCATCAAACCACTCTCAATTGATAAGAACACAAGTGTGACGGCAGCCTACGTCTAATCACAACAAGCTGTATACAGATGCACTAACAGAGGTTTCTAAGGTCACAACAGGCACATGGCACAACTGACATATCAGCACTTGAACTCTACTGAAATATAAAACCAATTTTCTCTTAACCCTTCTTTATACTTGATATTTACCTGGGCATGAAGTTGTCAGTGACAAATGCAACTGTGTGTTTTACCCATTATAAAGGTTAGGACAGATGTTATTTTATACATTTATAACAATCAACATTTTCATAAAACACCAACAATTAATTTATGCTTAAATGTCCATGTATATATAACCTGATTTTATTATTATATTTTCAAAGTTGGTAGTGGTTGGAGGTGTGGGAGGCAGTTAGCCTCGAACAAAATATTAGAAATGGTCATGAACTCAGATATCTCGTTTTCTGTTTCAGCACATTATACATATGTGACATAGGTGTACAGCATGTGATGTATTGGAGTTATTTAAATGAACTCTTGACATAGCTGTGGGTGATTGATGAAAGAATTATAAGGAGTAATGTTGCTGGTGTTACTGTTGAGCAATTAGCATGCAAATATATTTAAATATACATATATAGCAAATAGCACTTGTATGTGACAAATTCCTGCTCTGGGCACATCATTTCTTTCGTAAACAGAAATCTACTAAAATTACTGAGAAAATATTCATATAAAAATAAGGCAATCTGACTGATATTTTGAGATAAACTGTGTGTTGTCACTATGGCTGCATGTTCTTACAATGTATGTATAAATCTAGCCATTGGACAATTTGACTTATTTATTCAGAAATGAGGCAGAAACACTGACTAAATTATAGTGTGACTCTTTTACCCCACAATAAATACTTGACACATTTAAAAGCTGCCTAAATAGTTTGACACTGGTTTCTTTTGTGTAACAGGAGGTTATTTATGTCATTTTTTATATACTATACATAGATGAAGACAAGTGCTACAGCACAGTGTCATTTGAAGACAGATACATAAATAAAATTAGCCCTTGCTTTCATGCAAAAACAAAGTACACCTTTTCTTTGTGCAGTTATGCCTTGTAAGGTGTCATTTACATGCCAGCTTTAAAGCTAAATACAGTTATAATTGCTCAGTCTAGCCTGTCTAGTGAAAGGTTCAGTCTAACTTCAAACTTACACTTTACTCCACAACTAAAATCACACCTAGCATCCACACCTAGGCCATCCCAGCCTTGGTGTCATTTTGGCGTGTATTATTCAAATCTCTCTTCCTCCTATTTACATGAAATTTCCAAAGTAAAGGACGGCTGCTACACTTTTACTGACGTTTGTCCACAGATATAGCTAAACATAGGGAGCAAGAACGCACGGTCAAGAATAAAATATACGTTATTTAAAAAAAGCTGGACCATGTGTTTTCAGGGTACAATATTTAATTTCTTTGTAAAGTATTGTATTCATGCTTTGTCAATTTTAATACCTTGGTTTAGAAACAATATCACATTTTGTCTCTCAGTTACCTGCTGAAACCTCAAACAAAGGAGTAGGAATAAAAACTTTTTACTGTTTCTCAATAAAATACAATCTATTACATTTTTTTTCATTCATACATATTACTAGGTACAAATTTTAGCAAAAGACATGTAATTTCTATGATTATGCTCATTTCTGTTTGATTAGTATTGTTGGTAGATAACTAAACATGTATTAAAAGAATCTTCTGAGAGCGCCGATAATAGCAGCTTCCATTGGCTGCTGTGAAATGAGCAGAAGGCTGCAGCAGCATTCAATCTCTGCACTGCTGTAATAAATTGGCTGTTTATTACGTTACAGGAAATTAAACAGTGGCCCAGGAAAGGCTGCACGTTCAATTTAAGCTCATGAAGAGAGGAAGAGGTTTAAAGAACCAATAAAGCCACTCCACAATTCCTCCAAAGGAAAGTGAGATGCCTTGGAAAAGCCTTTGTCTTGCCGAATGCCTTCGCTCCCTTTTATTTCCTTTGGTCTCTTATCTTAATCCCCTTTAACAGTGTTCTCCTGCTCAAGTCTGATCTCTGCTAATGACTTAAAGGGGCCGAGTGAAACACTTACATTTACTGCTGTGCTGACCATTCACTGCTCCTTTTGAGAACTACGTGTCAGAGAGAACAAACAATGTTTATTGTTATGGTCATCACTTACACTTTACTGCCCCCACAGGACTACTACTCTGCTAGAATTTAATTTCTTGTTGTCAAGCACGCACACCACAAAGATGAAACGCATGTACTTTGCCTAAATGTAAATAAGAATATTTGAATATGTGCCACAAGAGAATCCTGTCTTGTAGAGGAGTAAAGAGAGACAACACTTGTAGGTATATGCATTGAAGCAGCTCCTGCAAACGTCCCCACCACCTCTTATCCTAAACTTTTTCAGCAATAAGCTTTTTGTGAAACAACAGAAGTAATTTTAAGGAAGTGGTCTGAATGCATTAAAAAAAGTAGCTTATTACATCAAACAAAAGAGTGACAGTAAGTTTTCACATTTTTCTGTGTCTGTGGCTATGTGAGAAAATCAGATTGCCTGCACATGGCAGAGGCTCAAACAAGCAGAGAAACAGAGAGAAGGCAACAGAGACTATGAGTCAATACGTGACAAAAGCAGGCAGCTGGATGTTGTCACATCAACACTGCCCAGGTCCAAAACTTATTTTGGTGAACAACAGACTTCTATCACTGTAAGCTTGTGTCTGCTTTATCAGCCGCTGACAAGTTTGGATTTGGAACAGAGAGGATGAAGCTGTTCAGTAAACAAACAATGTGAGTGTGTGTATGTGTATTAGCGTGTGTGTGTGTGTGTGTGTGTATTAGTGTGTGTGAGTGTATTTGTGTTCTGAGGGTTCAGGTAAGAGAGAAGCAGTTATGTCTGACTGAATATACAGTACTGCAGCCAGCTTCACAATAATACACATGCTCATGGTAGAGAAACAACATGGGCATGTACACACTCAACTTGCTTGATATTATCATATATTATGCACATTTTGTACCTTAAATAAACACTACAGATGGAGGTGAAGTAGTTAGACTTGTATAATCACACAAAAAAACAAGTAGTTGTGTTTCAGTGTGCTGCACTAAATTCTGAGTGCAAAGCCGGCAACACACAGCACAGCAATTTTTATTACATTATTCAAGCATCTCTTACACATACTCCAACCAGTGCACATGTCCATGATGTAAAAAATAGACTAAACTGGAATGTAAGTAAGTGATCACAGAAGGACGAATCATTAAGGGAGCATTTCAGATTGGCTGCACATTCCCTGTATGTAATGCAGTGGGTGAAAATAAACACAGGCTGTGCCCCCTGCTGTTGCTGACCTACCTCTGTTTAAGTGTCACTGTTCGTTACTAACCTCAAAGTTCACTTCACTTTAAAGTAAGAAAAGCAGATTAATGATATATAGCTTATGAACATTAACCTTTCAAATTACTGAAACACCCAACTACCTAGGGCCCAGCTGGAAAATAGTTGATAATATGTAATTGCACTACAACTAATGCATTTGCATTACATTGTCATTTTTTTCTATTTTTCCAGTTTTCCTTTCCTTCTTTTATTTAAAAGTCCCGATCATCTCTTCTACTCTGTCCTTCTATTAATTCTATTCTATTAATATTTTCTCCGGTTTTGTGCATTTGTCAGTTTCCCATTTCTCTTTTCTCCCTCCATCCTTCCCCACTATGATGAGAAAATTATTGCCTATCCACATAGAGGATCCTCATCTACTGTGTTACACTGTAAAAATCATCCTGTTCAATCTCTGTTCTCTCTCGGCTCCCAAAAGCCAAAACAAAAACAATAATCACATGTTTTGTTACTTTTTTTCCACATAAAATAACAAGACATTGAATATTAATCTGTCTTTTAGGATAGTTGTAGAGAGGGATGTGGATGCAGACACTCAGTGGAGGGATGTAGTATAGAAAAGCTGGTCATGAATAAATATGACACCACATTTTTTCTTCTTCTTATCGAGGTTGCCCAGAGAGAGGTGAAAAAGGAAGTGCACTGATTACTGCAACTGCTGCTGACTCTCTGACAGCAGATGTCTTGTTGATGATAGGACACATAACTACATCAAGGCAACATACAAATGTGTTGAAAGTTAGTATACAACCTCCTAATACTGTGGTTAAAGCATAAACTGACCATTTAAGTCTATGATTCTGCTTAAATACTGTCTCAATGAAGACTTTGAATACCTTTCTAGATTTTGGAGCGCTGCTTGCAGATTTGCAGTCTGTATATTTTCCCAGGTTTGAGTGCTGCTGGTCTGACTGGTGTAGTTGAGCGTACAGTATGTGCTACATCCATCACTACATGTTCGTACACAGCACTGGGCGCGTTCTGGCTGAATTTCAATGAAGATAATACTTTCTTTACACAGATGCCAACTTCAAAAGCAGAATCAACAGACAGATTTAAACATCCAGAGTTAAAAACAGCCACCTTATGAAACAATGCATCACCATAATGCTTGTGTGCATCTGCTCATTGCTATGGTGATCTCCTGCTGTGTCCGAGAGGCTTAACATGAACTAACCGTACTACATGGAATTGAGTGCATAAAAAAAACAGAAGAAGAAAAAAAATGACACAGGGAGACAGATGAAAAAATGCTGCCACTGGCAGATGAATTGTTTGAAATAATTATAGTATTTAATACTCATGCTGGTCCTTTTGTGAAGGGGGTAATATAAAACCCTGTTGGACTTTGCAAAGTTCCTCAATGGGATATTTACAGCACAATGTAATACTCATCAGCTCCTTCTGCCTCTCTCAAAAACACACAATCACAGACATTCCCACACACCCAGCTCATAATTGTCTTGCCCTGTTTATGTTTTTGTTGCCCCTTTTCTCTCCTCTCTCCCAGTGATTGAACAAAAGATTCCTGATTGCTGCCTTTAGCTGGGAGGAGTGAAAGGAGCAGCACCACGGCTTTAGGAGACAGCAGTCCAACATTCAGTGCACACTGGAAATGGTAGTGGGCAGAACAATCTATCAAAGTAATGCTAGCTGGTATTCATTTCTTCCTAGCTATCATGTAGAGACGAGAAAAGTACAGTGGTAGCTTTCACCTTTGAGTGATGTTTGGCAATTTGATAATATACTGTCTGGAGAAGGGATTGCATGAGTAAGTACATGAACTGACATCTCACTTAAATGTGTTCACTTTAATGATGAGGCACATTTGGTGCATACTGTGCATATTTTTTCTGGATGTACTGCAGAAGCATGTAAAAGAGATTTCCCCTCATCTCTTGTCACCAGCTCTGGAGATCAACAATAAGGGGGAGTGTTTATTCTAACACTGTTGACCCTAGTTGATGACATGCTGAAGCTTGTTCTGTTGTTGCCATTGCCATGCCTCCACTGACAACACACACAATCCTTTCCTCCTGCCTCTAATGTGTAGTACACTCCACTAGGATACTCATGATTATCTGATCACTACTCTATTGTTGTAACTGGTCATTATTCTGAGACTCTGACTTGAATGATGCCTGTCTCTGCCCAAGTATAGGCGATGAAGGGAAACAAATAGTAGGCAAGGATAAGCAAAGCATGCATTGGAAAACTTTAATTAAAAAAGAGGATTACTTTACACCTGAGTTAACCAATTAATAATTCTCTTAAAGGGTAACGTCACTGATTTTCAACTTGCCTCCCACGGTTCTAGTTACATGTAAGTGAATAGTATAAAACCTTTGTCTGCTGTTCTTGTGTTAAAATATTTCTCTGCTTATAGCTGAAAACTCATCAGTCAAGATGATCTAATTTGTTTGTTCACATTATGGAGGTGGTAGTCATGGCTGACCAGATAATGTTATCTGGGTTTTTCAGTTGGAAGCAAACAGATACCTATATCACTATATCCCATTTTCTGTCTGTTTGTTTGTTGCTTATAGACTCCAAAATGGAACAACCCCCTCAGCTGAGAATTGGCACACTCATACAACATTTAATAGGGAGCATCTTAGACTGGTTCTCATTGCTTTCTGACCTCCTGTTGATGTACAGCCAAAAATAGAAGGGCTTTGTCCCTGTAGGGGTTGCGGGCATGCTGGAGCCTATGCCAGCTATCATATGGGCGAGAGGCAGGATACACCCAGGTCGCCAGTCCATCTCAGGGCCACATAGAGTCATGGACAACCATTCACACTCCCACTCACACCTATGGGCAATTTAGAGTCTCCAGTTAACCTGACTGCATGTCTTTGGACTGTGGGAGGAAGCTGGAGTGCCCGGAGAGAACCCACGCAAAAACAGGGAGAACATGCAAACTCCACACAGAAAGCTGTGAGGCGACAATGCTAACCACTACACCACCACGCTGCCCTGTCCACCAACCACTGAAGGAAAAATCAGACATTGTATCAACTTTATGTTGGTATGCTTATTTCTGTTTGTTTTGTTTTAACAACAACTCACTAAAATGGTCCATTTGGCAGCTGGTGATATACTGATATATTAGAGGTATTTCCAGAAAGCAGATGCCTCTGTGGAGAGCACTAAGACTGAGCCAAAACACTACAGTTGCACACTGTAGATCCAAAGATAAAATAAAGCTTGGCCAACTGGGAAACTGCAGAGTTATGTAACATTTTAGTGTGGGGTCCTAATATTTGGTGATGCTTTTTTTCATACACATTTGATAAGTTCTTAATATTACAATAATGGTGGCATCAGCTCAATGTATCTGGATGCATTTTATTTGTTTCAAGTCTGCTGCTGTTGTAACTATAGTAAGCTTTGACATCAGCTTATACCATTAGAAGTAACACTTCCCTGCTTTAAATTCTCATCTCACCTCACAATGTAAATCTATAAATCAGTGTTCCTAATCCTTGATCTCAACACCAGTGTAGAGAGCAGGTATATCTTATCTCTGATCCTAGCAGGCAAACTCAAAGGATAGTCTAAATCATTAGCCTGCTAACTAGATTAACACTGATGTAGGGTATTATCATCCTGAAACCTGGACGAAAGTGAGAGAATAGTTCCCCTAATGAGGCACTCATCTGCAGACTGTAACGAGAAGAGAAGAGAAGAGAGGAGAAGAGAAGAGAAGAGAAGAGAAGAGAAGAGAAGAGAAGAGAAGAGAAGCTCCTCTGTCTCTTGTGAAGATGTCAGGTAAGATTCATTGGATATGTGTCTGTCTGTCCTTCATTTACAGACACACTCCCAATTAGAGAAAGTGAGGCTAATTAAAAGCTAGATCTGTGACTGCACTGTAGTTTCCTAGTATCTTTCTTGCAGGCAAAGCAACAACCTGCAACACATTTCTTACCAATGTATTGTTAAGAGTCAGCCTTATTTGAACTTAACTGAGCACTGGAGGCATCCCAGTAAGGGAACTGTCACTTCTGGATCAGATAGGGACTAGATGAGTCATCTAAAGATTGAGATTAATAACCATTTCATGCACAGTTGCTGTCCTTACTGTTTTCATTTTATACACTCCTAAAATAGATATATAGAAGTTATTCCAGAAGAATGTGCAATATAAATATTGTGTACCGAACATAATGTTCACATTTATGTGTACAGTAATAAATGATATTTTTTTTGAGTTTGAATTATTCTGATGTAGAATGGAAGGAAATATAAATAGAGAGTATTTAGGTTTTAAATTTTAAAAGGGAATATAGCTGCTTTTGGACATATTTGTGAAAGCTGCATTTAAGCTTGAAGGCTTTGTGTCTCTCAACAACAGTTGACCTCTTGTGCTGTTCACTTTATATTACATTTTGAAGAGGAAGCTGGCAAGCCATGCTAACTTGTTAACATTGCCACTGATTCCTCCTACTGTACATGCTACTTTTTGTTAATAGTATTCAACACCTGCTGAGTCATTGACAGCTCCTGGAATTCAGTCCAGACGTAGTGATACCAATTTACCAGAAATTCAAACCTCAGCATCACCAGGTGCTGCTGTGATGACGGCACACTTTACACTTGATTTGAATTACAGCAAGGATTAATACAGGAAGTGCTCAAATCTCACAACAGCAATGGCTGATGTTGCAGGTTCAGCTTGTTTACAGCCTGTGTGGATGTAAGATTTGAAGTGATATCCTGGACTACATTTTGTGCCCACCCACACAGACTATACAAGTACTGTCAACTTAAATGAAAAACAGCAATTAACACCTCCTGGAAATATAATGACCCTTACTAAGGTAAGGTCATTATTTCTCTGCAAAAAATTAATTATATAAAATGTTTATATTGTCTAGTTAGTAATTACAATTTTGCCTATAATATAATACATAAAATAGAACTGGACAGTACTATAATACTTTATGCACAATAGAAGTACCAAAAATCTATTTAATTTAAGTTCAACTTTAATAGTTGCTTTTTGTGTTGCAGTGGATAAAACATGTAGATTATTCTGAATTTGTAATGGCACCACATTTAAATGTTTTTTGAACAGCATTGTGTCTTCGACCTTAAATAACAAACAAGGACATCACACCTACATATCATCACCTTGCTAAAAATTATAACTTAATGATGGAAACGTGATTCTAGCCTTACAGCAGTTGTTCAACATCACCACAACCTCGGTGGTTAAAGCCTGTCTTGAAGCATGAAGAGAAAAATCACTGCCCCTTGCCTTTCACTTGATTTGACTTTAACTTCACACATCTCAAACTCCCAATACGGACATGTATTTCCACCAGTGCATAGTTCTATTTACTAGTTCCACTCAGTTTGGCAGCCACTTGACAACTAATGTCACTGCAGAGAAGAGGAAAAGACAAGAAATAGGAAGGGGAGGCTTTAATTCCAAAGCTCTGTGCTGTCGTCTTCCTAAATAATCTCCTATGACAATGCCAGCTCATAGTAGACACGGGAGGCCTAGTTTTAACACCCATCCAAAAACCTTTGACACCTTTAATCATTCATTGACTTCACTGTTTAGTAACAGTTTCATTCCTTGCAGTTGCATCAGTGGAAGAGAGACTGAAAAGATGGAGAGAGATCTGCTGTCTCAGGGAAACTGGATATTATTTGAACAGAGAAGAAGCCGTCGGTGATGTCTGGGGAAAGGGGATGAGATTACAAAGTACTGTGTGACTTGAACAACTCTTGTCCTAAGGCTTGTTCAAACTGATTTGTACAGCACTGTGCTCCTGAGAGATTGGGCAAGAGAGACACTTTCTGTTTGGTCAAATGTCTGTGTGTCATTCATATCAAAACAAAGATACAGTAATCTATATGAGAAAGAAAATGATCACTGCAGCTAGTGTATAACAAATTGCACTTTTGATAAGCAGAAATAAAAAATGACCATTTGTTAGTAATATATAGCAAATATTGGGGGGAGGACAACAGAGGAGTACTGCAGAAATACACTATGAGAGTAGGAGAGACTCCAAAAGTAGTTTTCCACTATGTTTTTTTGGAAAGATGCTGTCAATGTAAACAGTAATGAAATGTGTTGATGAAAATGAATAATGCTAATCGGAGATAAAGAGAGGGTCTTATCATAGCCCACTGAGGGGCTTATCAATATATAGCTAGTAGAGGGCTAATAGCATGGACCTAAGAAATACTGTTTCTCCAAATTACTGCAGTTTTATGAAGAAACAGCTCTCCTAATGAAGCAGCTAATCTCAATTACAGGGTAAATAATATAAGTAACTCCCTGACATTAAATAAGTCTGAGAGGGATTTTTCAACTCAGCATGATTTTTGGCATTTTTCCTCTACCAGAATATATTGTGTGATATCTGGCTTGCAAATGCACTTGGCCTTGTCAATATTATCAACTGATTTTTTTGAGTGAGTTGAAAGCACCACAAAGAAGTTCTGAAGAAATCGAATATTCTGTCTTGAGCATGCTCGCACCAGATTACTCCAACTACTCACCCATACGCTCTGACAGTCATATAGAGATCTAAGAATACCTTAATTGAGCATACCACAACATACTTGAGCTCTAATTATTCCCCTTTTTTGTTCTGTCAGCTCCAGCTGTTAATAGTTTAAGCTAATCGTTCATTATTAGTACAAGTTCAGCTTGTAGAGTAGAAAGCAGATTTAAACTTCTCACATAACTGCATAAGTAAATTCACAACCAAACTGCTATCTTTTGAGCAACACACAGACAAACACAATAACACACACATTTAGTGGAGGTGGTAAGATTAAAGGTAAGGTAGCTGCTTATAATATTATATATAATATATAATATTATATATAAAATTAACATGGGAGTTAAAAGTAATTATATTGGCACCACTTTAAAAATGTGTGCGACCAACAGGTGCTGTTGCCTGTTTTTACTTTATAGGGTTTTGCATTTGGGTGAAAAGTTATTGTGACAGCCAAGTTGGACAGGAAAACAGTGAGAAGAAGGTCAAATAGCTGTAAAAGAAAGACAAGCAAGAGTAGGATAATTTACTAGTTTCCACCTCACAGTAACATAGTTTATCCGACATTATGAAAATCGCTTTCCAGCCTAAATCAGACATCAGACATGAATTATTTTGCATATTACTGCAATCACAAATTAATTGTGTTTGAATTTCAGTCACTTTGAATTTCAAAAAGGCCAAAATCATTCTGCAGTCACAATACAAATGAATATGTATTTCCATTAAAGATGTGTATAAGTATCCAGGCAGTGGATTGGTATACGGTAAATGAACAATTTGTGTGTGGAATTGTAAATCTATCTACAATGCTGGGAAAAAGTATTTGCCACCTTCCTGATTTTTCTTTTTTTTTTGCATTTTTGTCACACTATAATGATTCAGATCATCAAACTAATTTTAATGTTACACAAAGATAAAAAGAATGAGTTTTTAAAAAATGTGTGACAAAGTACAACAACAACAGGTGACCTCTTGTGCTGTTCAGTTTGTATTACACGTTGAAGGAAAAGCTGGCAAGCAGTGCTAGCTTGTTAACATTGCCACTGCTTCCTCCTACTGTACATGCTACTTTTTGTTCATAGTATTAAACACCTGCTGAGTCATTGACAGCTCCTGGAATTCAGTCCAGACGTAGTGATACCAATTTACCAGAAATTCAAACCTCAGCATCACCAGGTGCTGCTGTGATGACAGCACACTTTACACTAACTAATAATTTGAATTACAACATGGAATAATACAGGAAGGGCTCAAATCTCACAACAGCAATGGCTGATGTTGCAGGTTTAGCTTGTTTACAGCCTGTGTGGATGTAAGATTTGAAGTAATATCCTGGACTACATTTTGTGCCCACCCACACAGACTATACAAGTACTGTCAACTTAAATGAAAAACAGCAATTAACACCTCCTGGAAATATAACGACCCATATCACGGTGAGGTCATTATTTCTCTGACCCTATGGGAAAACTGTCTCCTAAGCTGGTTGTGCCACCCTTGGCGGCAACAACTGCAATCAAACATTTCAGTGGAGGAATTTTGGCCCACTCTTCCTTGCATAATTGTTTTAATTCCCTCCACTCAAAGGGATTAAAACAACTCTGCAAGCATGAAGGGCCTGTTTAAACTGAAACTGAACTCAGCTTTCCAAAGAGTTTGGTTAATCACAGCTCTTTCATGGTGGCAATTACTTTTTTAAAGCAATGTATAACCTTCAGATTACCATTTACTAAGCTGATAATATGTTGCTACTACAGCTAAAACAATATTTTACAGAATTTTTTGTTTATTTATTTATATATATCATCTGCTAGATTTATATTATGATCAATCTATTTATGCAAAATAATATAAATCACATTATATCTGCAAATATCGGTGAATACAGTACTATTATAGTTTATTACTCCTGTTCTGTGGTATGTTTACATCAGCGTCACACTTTGGTTGATTGGGGGTTTTCTGCATCTAAAACACAGCTTTGAGTCTCCACAGTCTATTTTAGACTAAATTTCATGACTTTTCTGTCTCCATGTTTTCTGTTTTCATTTTTCCGTCTACACTGACAGTCTACACTGAAACACTAAAAATTAAAACAATATACCTGATTTGTTTGACACCACATGTCAATAGAACCTATTATGGCTTTCTGTACTTCCGCTTAGTACTCAGTATTTGTTTACTCACTTCCTAAGAGAAATGTACCTAAATAATCTTTTTGAAGTTTGTAGTTCCTGTGGGCTAAAAACTCTCTGACATGCTCACTGACCATTATGAAGCTTGTCCATTGTTAGTGAGGTCACACATGCACACAAAGGAGCAGCTGTCTGATTGGCTACTTATCACTATGACATCAAGACATTCCAGAGGACAATCCCGCTGTCAAGTTGATTGTGCTCAAGTTGACATTGTGCAATGAGGGACGTCTGCTAAAAAACAATCAGAGGAGGCCTTTTGGCCCTGGTCCAGAGAAATAAAATAGTTTGAGGTAGTGTTTCATTCTAAGCTCATGGAGCATGTCTGCTCTTATATTCCTTTCACCCCTTCACTGACGCGTTCATTTATTTATGGAACTGGCTAAGGAACTGGCAGAGGATTCACATCAGCCGTCCTCAAGAGAAGCCCTGTCACATCTACATATTTTTAATAGTTCATAACTCAAACAGTCCTGGCTTGACATGTCCCATCAAAACGATGTAATACTTCATCTGAAATGTAACTTTCTCTCTAAAACCTTTGGATATGTGTCCTATTAAGTCTTCATCTACCCAGTCCAGAGGTTTGTTACTTTAGTGTATACTATGACCTTCATGTGCAGTAAAATTAATATCCTTTCATTATTTTTGATGTACAACCTGTACAGCAGCTTAAAGGTTTGTTGACCCTCAGTGAGAAAAAAATCATAAAAAAAACAATTGGATCATATATATATATAGTGTCAGTGTCACTATTGATCATTGAATGAAGAACACAGATTCATCTCAAGTTCTGCTAGGCAGAGTGTATACCTAGGTCTACTCCACCATAACTGGCTGTTTGCCATGAACATACTGTACATTCCTCCTCCTTCAGCGTGCAGGATAAAACAGTTTTAACAGCCAAATGAATCAAGGATTGCAACAGCTTCCTGCCAGCTTTGAATTCAAATCAATATTTACACCCAAGATTAAGGGAAGTGAAAAGCAGCAACAGCAGCTATTAGACAGAAAATTTAGCATCAGCACTTATACTTTGCTTCTTCAAAAATACAGGGCTAACAAAAAAGCTGAATATGTAAGCCGCACACCCACAATTAAAAAACGCTGTATAATAATAATATTAAAGCGGTGAACAAACAAACTGAAACACCTGTGTTAATGATGCAGTCATCAACACAGAATTAACTGAATGCAGCAACTACAGTTTGTGGAATATGTCTCATGTATATATTTTTTTCACAATATAATATACATCAGCAATGCGCATTTTTGCACAAACTATATAAACATATTGTGCATCAGAAACATTTTAATTACAGCATGTTGATTCATGTTCGGTTTACACACACCGTTCTGGAGTAGTGTTGACTTAATATATAGGCTTGCATATTATACTTTAAAGCATATTGCATTGCATTGTGTGTACACATTAATAACGTAGAGCCCTGATGTAGGTGTTGAAAAAATATGAGTGTGTGAATATAAGTACGTGCGCATGGCATTATAATTAATGGTGTCCACATACTGTACAGTAGGAGGGCACTGAAATGACTATAGTGTTATCATCACAGTGTATCTAAGAGGGGATCATCCTTCAAACACTACAGAGAAAGCCAGTCAAGATGTGTAAGACTATATCATGTTACCCTGAGAACTGTGAGCATCGTATGGTTAAGAGATTTATATTCACTGCCAGAGTCCCTGAGCTGGTGTTATGTGACTGCAATGTAGAATAGTTAGCTTCAACAACTATCTGCAACTTTCTGCACCATTTAATCTGACTAATACATTTTGTAATTTTGTAATCTAATCAAACAGGAAAAAAAATCTAGTGTTACTGCAGAACAAACAAAAACAAATCTTAACATGATGCCTCATATTGTCAGTTCTTGGGCGCCTGATCAGTTCATCCCACCTTACACAAAGAACACCTTATTTCAGTCTGACAGGAGTGAGTTATGAGATGTTATGACCTTAATCTATTGCAACTGCACAAACATTGGTTGACTTTAATTTTTCTACTTATAACTCTGTGCTGCAAGGTATTAAGAGTTGGAACCTTGTTCTTTTTCTCTCTACGTCTCTGTAACCCATAGCTCATCATTTGTCTTGACAAAAGCAGAGGGCAGACAGGTAAACCCCAGCATACTGGTGGGTAGGTGTGTTTGTCTTTATGACTATCAAAATTGTGTACAAGTCTCTGACCTGTTCCACGTTGAGTTTTTTGTGTTTTAATAGCACTCTGTACAGTATGAAGTCAATGATACTGCAGCTTTCTGAATATGTCCACTACATCAGTGATTCTCAGCTGGTTTTCATTGGGTCACAAGACTTTGCCTGGGCAAAATAAAAAAATTAAAATCTTGTGCTTTTATTTTGAAGGATATTTTTATAAAGCAGTACCCGTCTATTCACCATCCTCAAGAATAGATGGCGATAATGCCCTGTAATGATAGGGAAAAGACCCACAAGTTAGTTTTTATGTGCTAATTGAGAATGGCGACACAGACTGCATTACATTACAGTGTCTTTCAAGAAAAGTTAATTTTACATATTTGAATCTCTGTGAATTGTTTTTTTAGTTTAATTTATTTTGAGTGTGTTTACTGCATCGAAGCAGAAATGATGTGTAATGTGTATCAGCTCAGTTTCGTGAAGGAAAGAAGCGCGATACAACAGAAAGCTGATAAATATTTCCCATTTTTAACAATGTTGTGCTGAGCAGATCTACTGACAGTAAACATCCACTCTCTTGCTGTGATTACCTGGAGAATTACCTGCTGTGTTTACACCCAGGCTCACATGGACATTACATAGACTTTGTACCAAGGGGCTGGCAGGATAAAGTCTGGGTAATGTCTGTGCAGGTTGACTCTCACCCAAGTAAAGTCCAGAGAAAGTCTGGAGTCCAGTGCATGTGTGAAAGCAGCTTGCTGCTAAGAAGAAACTGAATTTTTTTTCATAGTGCAGTGTTGGTTGTCATAGATTCAGTGATTGAGTATTCTTAGCTAAAGCTACATAATTTCAGTCTTTTTTTAAAAATACTTCTCCGTAGTTGCACTTCTTTGTTTCATGTATTTTGCATTAAAACACCAAGTGAGTCTGTTAAAATTACTGTTACTGAAATTTTCTGATTGTTATGTGAGCCTTATAATTAAATACATTTCAGAAGTAATTGAAATCATAATCAAAATTTTTCTCGGTTTGGGTCACGACTTGTCACGACTTGTGAAGGTGGGTCCTGAAGCCAGACCAATTGAGAACAACTGCAGTAGATAAATGAAAAATTCTTTCTTAAAACATCTTTCTCAGGTACTTGTCTCCTTTAATTTTGCCTGCATTATTTACAGGAAATTCAGTAGAACAAAAAGGATAAAGGAGGTAAATCTGTGCATTTTCTTGTTTTCTCCACAGCACAGAATGAGACAAGACAGAGGGGATCACATGCAAACAGCAGAAATAACAATGATTTAAATGTAAAAAAAAAAGAAATTACAGTCACATTTGGTTTATAGAATATGAAAACTTAAAATGTACAACAAAGCTAACAAATAACCAGACATTAGGGGATTTAAACAGGGGTTAAATGCTTTGACAGTAACAGTAAAAGCTTGAATCTATATTTTGGACATGTTCACGTCTATGTCACAGAGATACAATAGTTTTCACAAATGTCAGGTGCAAGTGAACTGTTGCCTGACATTTTACCATTTTAGAAACTGACATTTTTGTCCTTGTGGTAAATAAAGGTTAAAAGCACAACTAAATGTTGTCACGGAAACCTTCATCTGAAGTTGGGTTGCATGAACATCTCAGCTTGTGTGTCATTCTTTTCTATTTTAAGTGAAAGAAAAGCAGAGCAAGTGTTTTTTCATCTATACTCATCCAAGTTTTGCCTGCATTTGATCTGTATTTAATGATCAAGAGTGGTGTCAAAAAAATTTTTTTTCATTTTTTTTTTTTATGATCAAAATTTTCAAATTACTACGTTATTTTTAACGTGTTTGGGAAATCTGGTTGTTTTAAATGTGACCTAAAAAGAATTATGCAATTGCAACAGATTGATTGACTTATTAGTCTCAGAAAAGACAACCAATTCTTGGCAGTGGATAGCAATCCCTCTTGACAAATATATTTATAATATCATTTCATACTCATGCAAAAAGCTTTTGTTTTTGGTGTTTTGGTTTTTCACTCTGAAAACAAATTCTGATCAAATATGTCTGATCCCTGCATGTTACACCATAATTGGTGTTTTTTCCTTTGACACCAATTTGATTCTTATCTGAAACAACTTTATTGCACCCAGAATTACCTACAGCAGACGCTGTAATATTGCCACAGCAGTTTTAGTACTGTCCAAACACACAATATGATTAACTAACTACAGTATATTGTATATCGATTAGAGCAGGTGTTCAGTTTATTATCTGCTTTTCTGTCTTTTTTTAATCATTGTGTTGATGAATTATGTTATTAGTGAATGTTTTAACTTGCAGTGATCTGTGGCAATGTAACAATTTGGATATTCCCCATGGCACTAAGTGCAGAGACTGACAATTCATTTTGTTCTCAGAGAAAAGAACATCAATGCGATGTTAATCACTGAAGTCATTTATTTCCCTTAAACTTCTGAGCCAGCTGGAGGCTGCAGCAATAACAGCACTCTGATACCCCTCTCCATAAGTACTCAATCACAATATTAATTGCCCAGCTATGTCTGCCTGTTATCAATCAGTCTACCAATCACACTTTATTAAATAAAGATACAATTGCCTTCTGGCACACACTCACACACAGCAGCGGGCTCTATCGTTATGTATCTACAGTCGACAACTCTGCAGCTCTGGACATGTAAAGATGATCAGCTCAGGGTGATGCTCCACTATCAACGCAAACCACACAGTCCAGGCTTTCCAATTAAAATCCCCTTTGTGTGCTTCTCTCCACTGGCATTTGGTATGTTTGGAAGTGTATTTATACACATATGGCTCAGAATGATAACGCTGAATGCTGAAGCTAACATGTCTAAAACACTGTTCAATACTTAATGCTGGAAGGAAGGAAGGAACAGTTGCTTACTGCTTCTGATGTACCCCACTATTTGTTTGTCCTTCCCACATGGCATGACTCAGTGGCTTGTGGGCTGCTATAGAGACTGTTTTAGGTAGGAATTATGATCCTTTCATTTGATCAGATCTGCTTTACAGCCCACATAAAAATGTGTCAAATATTTAATGAAATATGACTTTAGGTTTGTTACACAATATATGGTAGATTCAAAAAGGAATTTTAAAAAACCTTTGGTCGATGGTTGATTTTATGCATTTTGTGGAAAATGCAGTTGGTAATTGGAAAATACTTGGGAGTCTGTTGTGTGCAAAGAGAATATTTAATTAGACTGAGAAGAGGTAATTTAGCACATAATTCTAGTTTTAGAGAACATTTTGTAGAAGGTTACCGCAGAGACTTGCTCTCTCGCAGCCAAATGCAGCACCTGTCACAGTTCTACGTGTTTTTGTTTTTTTTCTCACTTCAACCACAGCCCTACACTATTAACATCACAGTGGCTACATAAAGCAATGCACCGAACAACAAAGGAGTAATATCAAATTGAACTGATTCCTTACCGTCCTTTGGGTTTCGCACAGATCATACGACTGCACATCCACATGACTTAATTTGTGTTTTGTTTCTGAGCTCATGCAAATGTAAATATGTAGAACACTCCAGGCTTAAAGTTACATTTTTAAAAAAAGTGTTTTTGTTTCACTTTGTCAACTCTTTATGACTTAAGGCTAAAAGAAAGTGGGACAGAAGCATGTCAAAAAAGGTGAAGATTTTCACATCATTATGAGTGGAATGATTTCACTCGATGTTTCACATAGCCTTTGAGCACAGACAAAACTGAATGCTGGGTTCAAATTAATTGCCTTTGTGCTGTTATCATCCTCCCACTGAACAGCTTATCAAAATCATTATCTAATGGCTGAAAATTCAGATTAAAGCTTGCACAGCTAGCAACAACTCACTCATATTCTGCTTCATGGAAGCTTAAATGACCCACATTTATTTTCCTCCCACACCCTTGCCTTCCTCACTGGCACTACATAATGCTGCAGTACATTACCCAACAGAACCATGTCTGCAGAAAGAAAAAAGGGGCAGATTTGTACTTAATAACAATGTCAAGGTTCATTCATCATTACGTTGACCCTCCCCCTCACCTTGTATCTGTGGATGACTCCATGTCAATCACTGACCGGATGCAATATTAGCAACTGCAGCCAATCACATCCTACCTTTAAATCATAGCTTGCCCTGCCTTTGAACCTAGCAATAAGCTAATCTAATATGTGACATATTTCTGAATTATGAATGAATGTAATGCTCTTATCGCTCAGAGTACCATCACTGAAATGTTGGTAGTCTGTGACTGAACTGCACTGTGTGTGACTGATTTTTGAATACATACATGTATTAAGTTTTATACTTTTAGAAGGCTTAATAATTGACATAACAAATCTTGTGTTTATCTGCAGTAGATGAATGAGTGAAAGAGCAGGAGTATTGGTCTGTGGGTTGTGCCCACAGTTTAGCCTTATAACTGTTATTCAGTAAGTGCAGTCAGCCACAGCTCATTCATGGTCATGGTGCACTTGAATTGACGTGGCAAAAAACATAAAATGAGAGCCTTCCAAACACAATGTCACTGATTATAGGTTATTTTGTGCGTTTGAAGCAGTCAGTCACTGCTCGAGGCTTTCTGAGTCTTGAGTGATACCAGTCCAACACTCTTTTTGACAGGGGTGAGGAGCGGTTGTATTTAATTGCACCCACAAGTGTGTCCTTTAGGAGAGTGCATACCTTGAATGATATGTTTTACAGTTACAGTTAACAACCAACAATTAAATTGTACGAAATGTTGTGTAAATATCTTGTTGCAAAATATCTGAGCATTTAATATGTATAGTGCAGGGCAAAAGGTTTAGGCACTTTGATTACTATTATATAATGAAGTAACCGGTCTGTGTCCTTGTTTTGTTTTTTAATTTTTCTTGTTTTCCTGTGTTGTTGTCTGTACCTGCCCATGTAGATACTGGCCTTGCCACTTCCTGCTCCTTTTCATACACACCTCTGTTATGTTCGTTGCCACGCATATATACCTACCAGGCCATGCTCCTCCTGCTCAGTTCTCCTGCCACAAATCCACACACAGAGTCTCTCATGCCCACACACTCAAGCTGTGACTCTGCCATGCCCAGCTGTTAACTTGATTGTCTATTGGACAATCAAGCCCCACTCTATAAATTCCCCTCTCCCTCTGTCAGATCCTCTGTTGTGCTACACTGTGTCTTCCCCTGTTGGTCTACCCATGTCATCTTGCTCCTTGCTATGATTTCAGACTAAGTAAGTTAGTAAGTTTTGGTCCATGGACTGAGTTTTGGTATTGCTGCTATCGAGAGTTCTTTCCAGTCTCATGCTCATGTTAGTTTTATACTTTTTGTTGTTTTTTGTTGTTGCAATAGTATTTTTGTTCAGTTTGCATCAGTCTAGTTCTTTTGTTTAATCTGGTATTCTGTATAGTTTTTTCCTTTTGTAAGGTTTAGCCTTGTTCCCCCCTTTTGTATTGCTTTACCTAATTAAAGTTTCTTTTACCCTGCATCTGTGCTCTTGTGTGCATTTGGGTCTGCCATTTTGTAAACCTAAAGACAGTCACATGAAAGATGCATCTGATCCAATAAATGAACAGACAAGACACAATAAGATATTTGCAGTATTTACTAATATGGTTGTGTTATGTATTTTTGTATTATACTCTAGATTTATTTCTGTTTTGATGTTTATGATTTCATTTTTGGTGGAACCTTTACTGTACTGCTGTGGCACATGAATTTCCCCCTTTAGATCGATAACCTTACCGTGCCTTACCTTACTCTTTCACCACAATGAAAACAAAGCAAACACTACAAAAGCCACTGTAGGGTGATCAGTGTGGAGAAGAATACTACTGCATGCTTCAATTTTACTACACCTTAAGATTATGCCATTCTTTGAGTGGTCATATTGTATTACTGTCCTAAAGGGACAGCAACCCCTTCCTTAACTGCTGTTAGGGAAGGGGTTGTTGAGGTAGACTAGACAGAATTAGGATAAGTGACTGGTGAGTATATGTATAGCTATTTAGCGGAGTCACTGCTCACTTAAAATCATGACCATTAGGGACCCCATTTAAAGCTGGCTAAAGGTTCATTGTCAGAATCTGAACTTTAAGCTATTATCATGGTAATAGCCAAGAAAATCAGTGCCCTGCTTTCAAAAGGCACCAGAAATGAGAGCTTAAAGGCAGCTTTTTAAAAAATTGCATCCCACAGGAATATACGAATTGAAAAGAGAAAAAGATGAAGAAAGGCAAAAAGAAGTATGTAATGGGAGAACCAGAGCTTGGTGTGGATTTTCTATATGACTTTAACCTGGGTTATTTCGCTTTCTGTGTCTGACTGCTACAGACAATGGCATGTTATGCATTCTTCTGCTGGTGTCATTGGAAGACTAATGAGATGGCACCAGGCCCATGAATGGCTCATTGGCCTGATGCATATTACTGTCTGTGCTTCTTCATCCCGTCATGGCCAGTCATGCAGCAGATCTTCTACCTGTAGCAGAGACTGTGATGAATAACAAAAGTCTGAGGTATGATGGGCCTCAGTATGGTATTGTTACAACCAAATGTTATGGCCTGGAAGCCATTCTTCCTACAGCGATTAACTGAACTGCAGCTTAGTCACAAGAAAGGGTGGTGTCATGTTTTTCCTTTGACTTAACATACTCTCTGGATGTGTCCACATGTACAAAAAAATTGAAAAATGCTATGTGATTTGTATGAGTTGCTTATCCACCTATTGCTTAACATGGATGGATATTGGGTCAAAAATTGCTGCAAGAATAAACAAAAAGACATTTTCAATGGCATTAAATCTATTTGTCTTCATGTTTATTCAGAGGCAGGCAGATTCTCACTAAAACCATTGTGTCAAAATATGGTTATTGTTATTGGTATTGTTTTCATGGGTGAAAAATGTCAAGCACTGTCACAGCGTTAGAAATGCTGTAAAGAAAAACTAAGATTACCTGAACAGATTTGACTGAACATGGTAAGATGATGCTGTTTTGGTTATGAAGACAAATCTCCAGCCAACTCCATTATTGCTTCTGCATCAAGTTCCAAGACACAAGCATTTCTTCAAAATATTGAATATATTTATTTTCTATTTTTTGACACTCTATTATTAAATTTGCCAAATTAGTAATATCCAGGGCTGTATTACAAAAGAAAATGAAAAAAGAAAAAGTAAGGACTGTTACATGTAGGTCCAAAACTATTTGAACAGTGACAGGATTAGTATGATATTGCACTGATACCCCATCACAATGGATTTTAAATAAAACAATTAAGATGTGACTAAAGTGTAGACTTTATTTTTAGAGGTTTCACAAAAATATGACATTTACCACTTAAGAATTAAAGCCATTTTAAACAGAGTCCTCTATTTTCAGGGGCTCAAAAATATTTGGTCAAAGTGACATACTTGTAAATATAGCCATCATTTTTAGTAGCTGGATAAAAATCCTTTGCAGCCAATGACAGCCTGAAGTCTGGAGTCCATGGACAAAATTTGTGAATTTTGACCCGGGAGGTGCTTTACCAGGCCTTCACTGCAGCCATCTTCAGTTGTTGGGTCTTTCTGCCTTCCGTTTTGTCTTCAGTAACTGAAAAGCTGCTGTTTTGGGTTTGAGTTTAGATGACTGACTTGGCCAGTCTTGAGTTGCTTTTATTGTATGTTTATTGTCATTATTAGTCCTATCAGTTTTGTAACATTTGACTTAAAGTGAGCAGTATAGTTCTATAAACCTCAGAATTCATCTTGCTACTTCTGTCAGCAGTCACATGATCAGTAAACACTGCCGTTCCACTGCCAGCCATACATGCCATAACACTGCCTCCATCGTTTGACACATGAATTGGTATGATTTTTATCATTAGCTGTTCTTACTTTTATCTCTCATCATTCTCGTACAAGTTTATCTTGGTTTCATCAATCTAAAGAATCTGATTACAGAACAAGAGAGACTTTTTAAATGTTTCCTGGCAAACTCTAATCTGACTATCTTGTTTGCGTCTTGCCATCTCTCTTATAAATGTATGTAGTTTTTTCAGCCTAATGACTGCCTCACTCACTTGTATTGAGGTCTCCTTGGATTTCATATCATTGGCTCTAGTCAAACAGCTGCCAACTCGATACCTGATATCAACTCCTGAACTTTTATCTACTTAATTTATCTTAATTTAGTGAGGGAATGGACTGCACCTGGTTAGTTAACTTCTTGTCAGTCAATCACCCAAATTACCCATTGAGCCCCTGAAAATGGAGGTACTTTGTTTAAAATATCTTTATATTATGCAAAATCCATTCTCTGGTTATTTCTGTACATTTATATGACTCTCCAGTAAATGTAGATGCACACCAAGTAAGATAAAAGTGCATTTGCTCCTTTTTTGGCATTTTTGTTTTCTGAAAACCAATGACAATGACAAATCCTGTCCTGCCAGCAAGTGTCAGCATATAATCCCTCCTCTGGCTTTGGCCAATCACTGTCCACCACAGCCTCTGACGCTGGCTGTCAATAATGACTTGCAGAGGCGCCTATCAGACTAGTGCTGGCATTAAATGTATGGATGAACTGAGGATCTTTTGATACTCTGAAGAAAGAGTGGATTTATTTGGATTTATTTAGGTGGACGGGTCCTCACAGTGGCGGTGATATAAAATGTATGATGTTTTTCTATCAAAGTAAGGACTGTACTTCACTGCTGGATTAACTTTAAGACTGCAGTTCAAAGTTGAACTGATTCCAGCTATCTGTGACCTAAACTTGGATCTAAGTTTGAAGCCATAAGTGTTACCATTTTAACGTGTTTAGTTTTGTTTTTTACTGGGTTAGCTCACAAAAGCATCAAAAAGTTTGTGTCCACACATCAGACTGTGGCTTTTTAGCTTCTCACATTCTCAGAAGCAGGAGAAATTGTCATCTAGTTTAAAAGCTTTAAAAGCTCTTTAAAATAATGTTGAAAGTCTACACTTCCTGATCTTGATTAGTCTATTTCAAATCCATTATGGTGGTGTATAAAGGCAAAATCATAAACGTTTTCACTGTATATAAATTGGGTACAGTACCATGCATTATCTATGACAATCCAAAGTGCCTTGAAGCTCCTCTCCAGGCTTCATATGCTCCCTGGATCAACAGACGTGGAAAGGAGGGCAAAGAGAGAGCAGAGTGAAGCAAAAAATGAGAACACAGCACTGGGTGGTATTTCAGCAGGGGATGCCCAGTCAGACTTCAGGGAAGTAATTAATTAACAACAACAACAAAAATGCCCAAGCTGAGAACTCCAGGGGCACCCTATGCTTCCTCAGAAGTCTGTCCAGGAAATGGATGGCTGGGCTGGGGTGGGGTTATGTAGAGCTTGAATCCACCTTACAAGCAACCACGTGATTTTAGTCAGGAGAAAAAAAACTGATTCCACTGTTAAATCCAGTAATCACACACCTTCCTAACAGTCAGCTTCTTCCCAGTGGTCTGGGTGCAGCTATGAGGGATATTTGACCTAAATGAATTATTGAATGAAGAAAAACTAGGGCTAGAAATGGGCCTAAGGCCAAAGGCTAAACTCATCCCAATAGTGTAAACAGTTCAAAATGATTTTGAGGATTATGACTGTAAGAATACTGAAATATTGCTAGTTTTGCTTTATCCTTTTGTTTCCCTATCTTAACTGTCTAGGCATGGTCATGTCCAATTTCATATTAAGAGTAGAACAGGAAATGCTAGCTGTACTGTATACTTTTGGATGTCTATATGAAGAATTGATTTGACAATAAAGTTAATGAAGTTCTGAGAAATATAAATACCTGCATGTAAACATAAAAAAAATTAACATAGGGCAGAGTCTGTTCTCTGTCATCAAGTGGCAGAACTGACATCAGTGAATCTGATAAAATACATTTGTGACATGAAGATAGAGAGTAAGAAATACAGAGAAAGTCTGATGAGCTCTAGCAGACATTAAAGAAGACAGAGTGAGATCACTGATAAAGCCTTAGCTTTTAGAATCATTTGATGCGTGACCAGCTCTGCAAAATAATACATCCCTCCTGACTCAGGCAGTACACTGAGCACCTGTCCACTGCTGCAGGTCTCCTAGACTCTTGTAATACATGTAAAACATGTAAAACATGGAGGGTTTGTGTTGACAACAAAATCACTGAAACAGTGGCAGCAACATTAGTGGGAGCACTAAGAGAAAGTAATAACAACAACATAAACCTCAGTTATTTATGATTTATATAAAACTTTTAATATATGATGCCCTTTGTGTAATAGACATAAACTGACCATTTTAAAATAAGGTTTTAAATAATGGGTTGCAGAGTACGGACAGATAATTTGTCTTCATAAAAACAAAACAAAATGTTGTTTTTCCTCGGCCACTGCCTCTGACTGTATCTAGGCTCCAGTGTGCATAGATGAATTCACTAAAAGCAACTCAAGTGCGAGAGTCACATTGCTGATCAAGAGCCACATCAATCCTTTAGCATGTTTCTCCATCATGCATGCATTGTATGCTAATAGGACATGCTGTTGTATGAGGGTGCTACGGCTGTTTTATTAGCTCCCTCAAACTCAATTTCCATTTAATTTGTGAGCTGGCTCCCCGAGTCTGTGCCTGGCAGCTAAAGGTATAAATCTGGCCTTATCTGGCCCCGGCATGCACAGTTCATATCCACACACCCTGTGCCAACAACAGATCTATAATTCATGGCCAAGCACACCCACGTTATTGGCTGCCCATGTATTAGAAAATACAACACAGGAAAAAAAATTCAGTGGAGTGTCATCCAAACAGTTCAGAAGGCAAGAGGGTATGTTATCTCCCCCAGAGACAATCCATGCGACACCAACTTCGCTGAAGTGCCATTGCACATGAAAGACTGGAATATAGTGCATCAAAATGTATACATTTATATTCTGCTGTGTAGAGTCTTATGTCATTATGCTGAGGTGAGGGTTAACATTACTCCATAGGTGAGAAGACTGCTGTGTTTGACAGATGGGGAATTATTCTTCCAATTAGGTTAATTGGAAGAGACAGGTCAGGGCATACAAGATGTTGAATGAAGTCAAATAAACAGAGGGGATGGTGAAAATTATTTTGTTGAAAAGCAGTGGAAGGACAAAATCAGGCCAATGTCTCTGTGAAAATCTATATTGGAAAAAAAATATTGTCGCTACAATGGTGGCTGGCCTTGTGAACAGTTGTCTGCTTTTGATGAGTTCTGTTAAAAGCCCTGTCTGTGGATCATTATCCAATCATGCTCTCAAGCTTTCCTGCCTCTGCCTAGTATTGCTTGTCTGCCACACTTCAAAACTGCCAACATCAATAGGAAAAACTGGTAATAAAGTTTAAAACTTTTGTCAAAGAACTGACTGAGTCTGATTGATCAATCATGAACATGGGCAATTTTTCATTCTTTGCTGTGGAAGCTGAAATGTAAAGGGCATCAGAAATCCCTTTGCAAATCAAAAAAGACAATGCTTTGCCAGATAATAAAAAGCGCTAAAACGTACATGGAAAAGCAACAAGCATCTATGTAGTGCATGTTAACACCCCAGTAAGAGATGCTCTCCATTATGAGCAGGGAATTAAGGGCTGTGGCGTGGACAGGTGGCACTGGAGGGAATATGGGGAATTTTGCACAGGCCATTCCTCACCAGATCATGTGAAAGTGAGAGTGAAAATGTAGGGCAGAGGATAAGGACCAGTCCCCCTGGTGTCCTCTTTAATGAGTATTACCATGCCAGCGGAGGAGTAGGAAGACTTCAGCACAGCAGCACAGCATCATGGTCAGCCTGGCTCTCGTATGACTTCCTCATCCCACAGAGAGCCTACTGTAGCTGGGAACAGACAGCAAGATGAGAGAGACATCAGACGCTAGATAATTAGGACCACTCGAGAAAAAGAGGTGGAGGAGGATACAGCTAAACACTTCATCCTCTTATTCTCTCCTTCCATGATTCCTTGGGGTCATGCTTGTTTTTGCCTTGATATCTCTGTTAATGAATGAGCACAGCATCTATTGCCCAGAGGGGACCAATGTTTGTGTCTGAAAAGGGAGGCAGGGAGGGCCACACAGCGTTTTGTTTGTGTTGTTCTGGAGCAGCTGGAGGCAATGACGGGGAACACAATAACAATTTTCATGCACTGAGTGAATGCATAAGCACCCACTCATCACAAAATCATAGCAATACAAACACAACTGTAAGCAAACACCTGTTGTGATGTACAGTACAGCATATGAAATAACGTATCATTAATACCATACAGCATGTTGCATCGTCAAGTCAGGGTCAGACAACTTAAGAATGCAAAGTAGGTGTAAATAAAACTACAAATGCAGATGAATGCATGACAATATCAGGACGTTTGGGTACATAATAATGCATTTTTACAAAATTCATCCCTTAATGTTTCAAAAACACAGCTATAAGGCAGCAGTGATATATAAATAGATTTTAAAAAACTTGTTAAAAAGCACCTATTTCTTTCTTATAAAAATTATGACTTCTGTAGGCGGCTCCATAGATATAACGGCTCTCAGTCGGTATTCTAGTCCTCTTTTTTTAAATATAGTTTTTACAATGACTGTAAATGCAATGAATTCATAGACAGTGCCCAGTTATTGTAATTATTGATAGTGAAGCAGTGAGTGAGCAGTGAACAGAACTACTGAAGAGTGGTGGTGTAGCAGTAGTCAGTGCTCACCAAGACCTATACTTTTTGGCAACTTGAGTTAAATAATACTAATTCTACTGGACGAACTACACAGATGATCAGGTGGATTTTGGTCTTGCGGAAAACAAGATGTTACCTGTTACCAAGGACATTTAAGATGTGTACACACATAATACACAATTTGTCATTCCCCACACATAAATTGGTGTTTAAAAAAGACAATGTAGTATGGTGCCAGTGATTACAGCTAACGTTTCAGACCAGGTATAAAGTTTACAAGAGCCAGCTGTGCTTGAAATGAGGAGAAAGGGCTGAAAAAGGTTGTAAGCAATGTAATCATAAAAACTGTTTTACAGTGGTTTCACAATGATGAGCAACTTCATAAATCTGACAAATATATTTAGTATTTATTGCAGTCTTTGCTCATAGAGTTTATATGCGTGCAGTCTGATCCCAGTAGTCCTACCATTTGAAACTGTGCGTTACATGTTGTATTAGACAGAACATAATGCTTGCCATTATGAGGTTAATTCATTGTAGTGGGGTCATTTTATGAGCCTTCAAAATACAATGTCATCTGTAGCCTGTAGTTACAACCTTATGTTATTTAATACTTTATTCATGCATTGTACCAGTTGTACCACGATCAACCCTGTTATAACATTAAATTCCTATGAAACTAAACTGCACTGCAGTGATGTTTTTGTAGCAAACATCGTCATGTAATGACTGTGTTTCTGAGTGAATAGAGCGCTACATTTATTAATGGAAAATGAGTGACAAGCAGGTTGTTGGGGGTGGATGGACCAAGTCCAGAGTCCACTATTGTTGTTTAGGGTTTAGGTAAGAACAGCACTTTGGTTGGGGTTAGATAAAAATCATCATTTTGGTAATTACAGTTGTGTACGACGTTTAAAATTTTTAAGTGAATTATAAAACACAGAAACAAATGCCAAAAAAAAAAACCACTGGATAATGCATTGATTGCATTTATAGTCCCTACAAAAACATATTGGCAGTTGCACTTTAGTTGCATAGAAACATAATTCTTCATAATACACAGATGCAGAACAAACCTTAACCTCATGCATTTGAATTGCACATACTGGGGAAGCAGGTTTACAAGTATTGTATCTCGTCACCTCTTCCAAGCCCTTTATCCAGCTGTCCAGATGTTCCATGTACCTGCTGAAAATTTCACACCTGGTTTCCTCTTGCTCAGACCCTTCCACAGATGTGTCCTGTCAGTCTATATAAAGAGGAACATGGCAAGCTAATTACTATGTTGTTGTGTTATGCAATGGCATCGCTCTGGGACTTCCATGTAACATTATTTCCAATATATTCTAGGATAAATATCCTCCTTTGTAAGACCCGTCTTCACTAACTAGCATCAGGACATTATGAGTAAATGAGACATGACCAGTCCTCTTCAAAATGTTCAATATGTGTTTATATGTAGCATAGTAAAATGTGTTTATGGATGTAATGTTTATGGAGATCATTTGAAATTTGAAAGCCGTTATAGTGTTAAGCAGATTGTGCAATAAACACTGTAGTGTTCAAGTCAAGAGGAAAAGAAGGGTGGAAGGGGGGTGGGGGTGTTTGAAGAGCACCCATGGGGACAATAATGTTGTCCAGTGTATCATTATAGTCTAGCTGGCTAAGTAATGTAAATAGTATGATTAATATTTCATGTTCTGAACATTGCTTTAATGGATGATGTAAAGGGAAATTAGTGTTTAAAATGAGTCATCAAGTTAGATTTATAGTCAAGTCAGTTATGTGGAGATGATGGGATAACCCTTTTATTACATTCATACAGAACTAATGATATTGTTGGGTTTCCTCACATTGCGAAGGGAAAGAAAAAAAGAGCTCAAGGAAAAAAAGGATACTCAGCAGCAGGCCCTAAAGTTATGTTCATTGCCATCTGAAACGGGTCTTCAGGAGGCCTCTGGGCAGCTCTGAAGAGCTTACTTGAACTTAGTCTGATGAGAAATACTGCATACACATGGGTGACCTTAGCATCTCTTAGCAACATTTGAGTGGATTTAAAAAAACTACAGCATGAATGAGGTCAGAGTGGAACAATAACCATATGTTGAGCTTGGTGAAGCCTCAGGGGTATTGATTGGTGGGTATTACATCAGAGCTTGAAATAATTCTTTCAAAATGAAAACATATATCTCCCTGAAGGTGGGGCTCTACCATATGTACATGTATATTAATGTAGCAGCGTTACTCCCTTGCCATAGGATGATTACTTTTTTCCAATTACCTGCTGTTACTACAGAGGGTTAATTGTGGAAATACAAGATAAGATGCACTACTGTGATTTCTTGTTAATTCTGTAAACTGTTCTTGATAGAATATCTGTCTTAATATGCTGCATGACACATACATGTGATGAACTTTTGTCTGGCAAACTACTGCAACTAGTAACATGGTTGTCTGCCCAAACTGTGCTATTGCTAGTCAGTCACAGCAGCTCTCTGGCCTTCCTTGTACAGTCATTTCTCTGTGCTGGACAATTTATCACTTACCCTTGTATGGACAAGGGTGTACTTTTGTGTCCTTTTATTCACGACTACAAGTGCAGTTATGTGTCATATTGTATACATGAAATTTGGTGGTGACCTCCTGATGGCAAGAAAAGGCTTCTTTCTTTGTTGCATTTGGTTGAATATATAAAGTCAACAAAAGAAAAGAGTGTGCGAAAGTCCAACAAAACCAAGGAAATCAAAGAAATAAAAAAATAGAGATTAGATTTACTTTGTGGTGGCAACTCAGTTGAAAAGACTGTCAACCACAAAACGTTGTGCTCTTAGCTATTAAACTGGTTAGAAGAATAAATGAAAGAGACTAACTACTATAGTATGAAATGTGCAGAAAAAAGTGGCTGGTGCTGAATTGTTAATGACACTGATGTCATGGCAGGGGGGGTTTATTGCATTTTTTGTCATGGCACATTTCTCTCAAGTGACAGGAGACAATTAATACTTTCCAGTGTTTGTCTCATGCTACAGCATCAGTCCAAAGAAATAGAATGAAAGGAGAAAGAAGAGGATGGGTGGAGGGCAATAAACCCTAATCAAAGCTCTTTATCTTGGTTTTTCTCTTCTCATCTCTACCTGTCTTTCCTATCTGTTCTGTCATCTGCCTTTCTGAACCTTTACACATTTGTCTCTCAGCTCTGCAATATCTTTCCTCTCCTTCGTCTGTCATTATCCGCCTGTCTTTCTACTTTGTTTTCACCTTCCACTCCTCTTAAGTATTTTCCTTTTTTGTCTGGCATTCTACCTCCTCCTCCCACAGCTCTACTCATCCATCCATAGGAGGGATTTTACAGTTGGGTATTTTAAAAAACAGGCTCAGCTTTAAAGAATCAACAATGCTATTTCAGATGCACATAGCCTGTTAATTATTTACAGTATTCGAGTTGCTTTGTTGTGTTCACTGGTAACACAGCTAATACTGTTATCTGGAAACACTGTATTACTTTTTCTTTCTTCAGTCAAATATGCCATGTTTTTTATTTCAGTGGTGATCATTTGTATTTACAGTTTAATATAGCACAATCAATACAATTCCATTGCATTCAGAAGATGCTCACACTGAATAGAATATTGTTGGCTTTGTTGCGGCTCTTTTTTATTCAAACATCCCAATATGTTCATTATACTTCTGTAAGTCAGTTTAAAGGAATCTCTAGATGCGTGATTTAAACAAATATCCTATATCCTTCTTTCTGTCAGTGAATCATGACACAGAAAATAACATATTTGCAGGTAGTAGCATAAAAACTAGATGGTCACTGAACATAATTAATCTTGAAGCTGATTTATAGGGACTTCTCTTCTCTGACATCATCTGCACTGGAAAAAGGAACCAGTCTATATGACATCCATGTACTATAGACAAAATCATAGTGATGTATTATTTGATTACCAATTGTTTGATAGATATTAATACAAAAAACTCATTTTATTGTAATTGTATTTTGTATTCATTGTAATTTAAAATCACGGATCCTCTATTGTACTTCAAGTGTAAGTTGTGTAAGTGTTAGTTTTTTTCATTTTTCATTTCCTCTCACATCTTGATTTATGCAGTGTTCTTTATGTTCTGTTGGATGTGACGGCCTTCAAGCTTGGCAGTATCACCCCTTTACATTGAAAGTTCACTGCCATAAAGACACCAAAGCCCTACTGTCGTTATTAGCTGTTTAGCTGCTAATTTACAGCAATCATGCCATTACACAGTGAGAATAGCTGTTTCAGAGTTGTATGCCTTCATCAAACAAATCATCAATGTGATGTCACGTTGGAGTTTAGTTTACATGCATGTCTGTCCAAACTTATCATTTCATCCATGAGTGGACATGTAGTGAAATTCCCTAATGGAGATCTTGCAGCCACAAGCATGATCCAGACATGAGGTCGGAGTGATTATGACCTTTGACCACCAAAACAATTCATCCTTTAGTCCAAATAGACGATTTAGCCAATTTGGAATAAATTCCATGAAGGCATTCCTAAAATCACACGTACGGACAGATGCACAACCTGAAAATGCCTCCAGTCACATCTGTCACTGGCATAGAGGCATAAAAATAGCAGATTAGGTAAGAATGAACATGGGCTATCTGAATTATCAAATCTTTCATTCATGGTCTGACATCTGAATCCTCAACTAACTACCAACTAACATATTGACTGGTGATGGAGGGACTGACAAACTACAGCATATTTACCTATTACCTGATTATAAACAACTTAGCAGAGGCTGTCAACTTCAGCATATAAACACAGAGAGAAATGCAGAGCTAGTCAAATGAGTCTGTCTGTGTTGCGCAAAAAAAAAATCATCTGCTTTGCACATCACAAGGACTTAAGCTGTTTATTTGTGAGTCAGTTTGCAGAGATAGCGGTGTGTGTGTACACGTTCATGTTTGCTGACGGGTAAGAGGAAAGCAGTTTTAATCATCACTAACCCTCACGCCCTGCTGACAGCGTCAGAGAGGACCAGTTTCACCCTCTTCCTATGATCAGCCTCATCATCTGTCTGCTTAGCCCTCCATTCATCTCTTTATTATTTATTTACCTCCACTTCGTACATACATATTCCCCAGGGAGTATATCCTTTGAGCATTTAAGCAGGGCCCACACTAAAGTATCTCAGCAGAGGAACTTTTACACTCTGTGTTTCACATGAAAACCTAGTTAGCTCTGACTTTAACTTTGACATGTTCTTTTTTTCCCTCTTTGACAGATATTTTGAAAAGGCCCTAGAGACCCTCATCTAAACTAATGTTTGGAGCTGGCTTCATTGATTTTAATTTGACATAATGCCTAAACCAAAAACAGACAGCTCATTTATAAAGAATAATTACACTAATGGGAAGCCAATTAGAGGCACCAAATGACAGCATATTTGTTCACGTTGCTATTGATTTTGTATATTCCAAATTAGATTAGCACAGTCAATAGACAGTCTTTCTCTTGTCTTTGCCTGTATAGCAACAACTGATCAAACCACTTATATCAGCTTTTAGTAATCGTCCTTGATCCATTACTTTTTTCTCACCCTTAAAGCCACAAACATCAGATGCTATGCTCATTAGATGATGTTGGCAAGAAGGTTGATTTAAATTCCTTTGTTTCTGTTAAAGATTCTTGAAATCTGCTGTCAGCTGTGTCATGTGACACCAAATATGGTCAGGAAACCTAGAGGTGGTGTCTTGACTGTGTCTTTGTAGAAGTGAGTGAGAAAGTAAGGGAAGGTTTGGCATGGTTATTTTCATGTTAACAATACTCTTTACAGGCAAATTATGAACGATACTTATGAAGTAACAGCAAACTGGTATCCATTTCTACAGTTGAAATATTATCAGTCTACTGTATCAACAAGTAACATAACGTAACGTAAAAATATTTTGTGTAATATTGTATTACAGTGAAATACAATTCTATATGATTACAATTTCTGCCCAAAGTTAATCAGGGGTCGGGGTTCAGTGATGTTTGGCAGTGTTATGTGGAAACTTGGAATATTTCCTATTAATTCCCTGTAATATGGAAATATTCTAAAAATGCCAATTGTCACAAACAAATGCAGATAATGAACACATGTCAAACTGGTGGGTAGATCCTTGCATGACTAGTTTTACCATTTAGTTTATGAATCAGTGGTGAGCAGTGCTATGCTGAATACATACATATTAATTTCATTACATTCATTACAAATCCTACCTGCCAGGATACTGGAATCAGGCCACAATTAGTCTTGCAGGGCCAGACCTTGATTTACCTTTGCTATGACAACATCTGAAGGGAGTTGGTTGAAAAATGGTATCGCAGAGCTCTTCTGTGGGAAACCTGCATAAAGAATGTCAAAATGTGCAAGGGCAAAATATGAACACTTAGAATCTTACAACACTTCAAAATGAGATCCTTTAGAATCACTACAGAGTTTTAGGAGTAACCTGGCATTGGATAACTAGAAGGTTGACTCCCAGCGAGGAAACAAATATAAGTATAGAATCAATCAAGACCTACTTTGTGTATTTGACAACATAATTGACAAAACAATCAAAGTAAGTAAGTATGTGATAATAAAAATATTCATAAAAAATAATCATATTGTGGCAGGGGACTTACACATTAGACATGTAACCTAACAGCAGATTTCCAACAAAAGCTGAATAACCCTGGTAACATGTGTCTTGATTTTCTCAAAACCGCATATGATTCCAGTATTTGTCATTGCTTTTAAAATACTGTTATCCTGCGTTAGGAGACCAGGGCTGTTTTCACACATGCACAGCAAAATGTTTGGAGAATCCGTTCTTTACATTGTGCAGAATGCAGCTTTTACACATGGAGCACACATCAGGAAACAGTCCAGGTGTTTCACTGTGTTCTCACTTATAGAAACAGTCCATTTGGTTTGGGAAGGAGTAAAACATGCATAAGGCACAAGAGGTCGAAAAAAGTACACCACATTAATAATGTTGCATTATACATGTAGTCCCATGTTCCTAACAGAGAGAAGTGTAATGCAAAAAGCAAGATAATTTTTTTTTATAGTTTAAGGTGTTGTGCTGAGCAGATTGACTGCAAGGGAACATCCACTCACTCGCTGTGAATACTCCAAATAATTATCTGATGTATTTACACATGGTCTTACACATCATGGTCCTTGTACTAGGAGCCCAGCTGGATATAGTCAATCTCTGTCAATCTCCAAACCAACTGACTGGGACATTGGCATTCTCACATGCCAACCACCCAGGTAATGTCTAGAGAATGTTTAGAGAAGTTCATGGTTCCAGTGCATGTGTGACAGCAGCTTGGGAGACAGTGTGTTGCTGTGTGTGCATGCTGACATGCTGCTCTTTTACAGGTAGGTACTACAATGTTAAATAGACTTAAATACTATACATTTGTGTAACGTAGGGGTAATTCATTTGTTTGACATAAGCATTTATTTTCATGTAAATATCCCTTTAGTATTTCAGATGCTAGTTTGTGCCCTGGCGGAAATGGATTTTGCATTCAGAGCCTGTCTCTGGAACAACTGGTTTTGAGAACCGCTCCCCCTCCCCTCTCCTCTCCTGTTTGCTGACAGATGATTTGATGCAGGAAGACCCCAAGTGGGGTTACGGTGACAGATTCTGTGTCAAAAACACCAAAAATACAGCATATGGACGCAGTATCAGCCTGAATGTTGTCATTTAGAAGTCAACACATACCAGCTTCAATCCTTGGCTCACAAACACAGCAGCAGGATAAGGCACAACAGACAGCTGAGTTGCGACTGAGCTGCCACTCCAATATAACAAGGTTACATAGTCACCGCTGTTCTTACATAACCATGCAATTTTAATGTAATCCAACCTAATAAACTAATAAAAATTGCTTTAAAAGTTTCACACCTTGTCTTTACTCAACCCTTGACCATCCTACTGTGAAATTAGCTGACAATTTGTCTTGCTTCCACAAACTGATAATTACTCAGATGTGTGCACATACACACAAACCACTGTGTGTGTGTGTACGTGCACACATCTGAGTTTGTGATGTCCCAGCTAACCCAGTAAAAAACGAGACAAAACACTTCAAAATGCTAACACTTACAGCTAACTTCGAACAAAACCCAGGTTTAGGTCACAGATAGCATAACACTTGGTGTATGTCTAGAGGCACTTAAGAGCCATATAAATGCATAAAAATGACTAAAAAAGTAGATTTTGCATAATAGGGGACCTTTAAGGATGCTTGATTTCTTTTTATGGAAGAGGATTTTGGATTTCAGTTTTGAATAAAAAAGGACTTCTGTTAAATAAAGGAGATGATTGGATGTTTTGTTTTAGCAAAGGTATTGGAATTACTGTGAAAGAACCTGAATTTGTGCTGTGATTTTTCTGCCACTCATCTCTGATTATTCTGTTTTTGAGCCAACTCTAGCTCACCTCTCAACCAGTGCTCAGTTTGTCAGCCTCACCACCCAGTAGATGCCAAACACTGTGTGCCGTCATCTTGTCTACAGTAGCCTGCAGCCGTTTTGTCTTTGATGTCCCTTCAGCCATCTTTGAACCCAATCTGCTATATCACCTACCTCTACCAACCCTCCACTAGTCATCTTCTCACATCTACCTCATTTCTGAACCCAGGCTGGTCAACCAAAAGTCCATAAGCAAAACTCTCAAAATTCCACCAGCTTCCTGAATCAGTCTGCTCCAAAGTCATTTCACTCATTCATTATTAAAATAATTTGCAATTATATATCCAGCTTTATTTGGGTCAATTTAAACTGATATGCAGTGCTGATCTATTATAGAATAAACCACAGATACTTGGATACTGGTTTGCCTGACCTTCAGAATATTGGTGACCATCTTACAACTGCTATACTAGAGTCTGTGCTTTTTCATAGCCTATTAAAAACGCATCACGAATGTAACACTGTTGCCCTGACTGACATGTTCCTTCATTATAATGAACACGGACAGTATAGTTTATTTCAAGTCAATCCCACATTCACTGTCCCACTGCTGTAGATCCTCACCCACACACTAAATCTGCAGCTGAAAGTTGTCCACATATACACCAGTTAATCCTGTCTGAGCAGCATTTACTATACAGTAAACTGTGTGTAATGTGCACAATTATTTTACAACCATATTTGAAAATTGTTTAAAAATAAAAGTATATCATAAAGTATATCATGACCTATTTTTAAATTTATTTTTAAGACATGCCTATGTCTTAGTATGTATAGGCTTAGGTTTGAGAGCAAAAAACGGGGTCTGACAGCAGTGGCGTGGCATGAGGAAAATGTCTGAGGAAGCCAAGTGACCTCAAATCTATGTCTTATGAGGGAGTATGTTACTGCATCTATAGCCAGTGTAATGGTGCCAATGTAGCCTGCTCAATATGCATAACCGACCGCTGAATGCAAAGTACAGAGTCAAACATTAGTAAAAGAAGCAGTCATTCAAATATTTGCAATTGGCATATTTGCAGTTTTTGAGTTTAGGGTAAATGTAGCAAACACATGGCAAACTTTGTTGTGCACACTTGATATACATTTATACTTATTTATCATTATACAACATGACCTAAAAGACTAACAACCCAGACTCACACAGCTATGAACAACCTTCTGTGTGGAAACAACAACAATAAAACAACAACTTAAGCACAAAAGTTATTAGCACATCAGATATTTCACACACAGCTATATGGACAATTATAGAAAACCTGCAGAGAGAGAAGGCTGTGTGCATTTCACTCACCCTTCTGGAAGAGAAAGACCGTCTTTCATATATATACACAGTTCTAGTTTTGGCGTCGACGTAACATTAAGAAGTTGTTGCTGTAGAGTCAGTTTAGTTTAACAACCTCCATAACTGCACTTAAAGGCTTTTCTAATGTTACAGCTGAAATGCTGACTTTGACGTTGACCCCATGTTACGATCTGATTGATGTGGAAGCCAAAGGGCGACTGGCTTCCCTTGGCATCCTCCTGACCAATCACAGTTGCATGGCGATGATCTAATTTGATTGGTTAATCTTTCAGGGTTTTTCGCCAAAGCAGGCAGCTTCTACCTGGCCTCCTCCAAAAGACATGACTTTAGTGATAGAAGTGCAGTACCTCGTTTCACCTCACATTCACCGCTGAACATTCAGAGGGGATCTGTGTCAGTCATTCTAATATACTCAGTTAGATGTGAAGAAGCTTGACAGCCAGCAGTAGCACGAAAGAATAAGCGAAACTGATACAGGGAGTGTTTTTACAGATAAAAAAAATTGGGGAAGGCTGGCTTCCCTTGGCATCTGGGAGAAAACGCCACTGTCTAAAAGTGGCATTAACACAAAGTTACTTCTGTTCCGTATAATATAGATTATTTTACTGTCAATCTAATGTTTTAATACAATAGCAAAAATGTTAGGTGCTTGGAAGGGTAAATGTTAAACAGTGTGCATGAAGCAATGAAAATCTGGCAGAGAAGAAGACTAAACTTAAGTGGGAAGAGCACGTGAAAAAAATGGGACTGATTGGCTGGTGGGTTCACAGAAACAGAGCTGAAAAGATGGCAAGACAGTGAGCAATCACAAACCAGAAAGTTGAGGCAGAATCATGACAGAATCTGCAACTTGCAACAGTTCTCCACAGGCTGACATGTGTGAGAATATGTGTTTTGCCAATAAATATTTTACTGATGATAAACAGGCCTTCAGAGACTTAAGTCAGTAACTTCAAGCGTTAGAGGTCAGTGGGAAATGTGATCTGAAGCACCATGCTTCAGAAGCACCATGCTTCAGATCACAGATAAATTAGTCTTTGTAAAAATAAGCATGAGCAGGGATGGGTACAGTTAGGATTTTGTCAATACTTGTATTGATACAAGTACTGCTTACTGATATGTATACTTATATCAATTGTCTTACCAACACTACTCTCTATCTCTACTGCAAACGATACCTAATGGCAGATGCAGCCGTGCACAATGTGCATTGACTGATTAACAGATATGAATTTTTTAGTCCTAGTGAAAGAGTTAATTCAAAAAGAAGCCAAAAAACAACACTGAATTCCGTTAATTCGGTTTAGGCCAATTTGGAACTGTTACCAATGAAAGACCAGTCCTTGGTACTAACCATAGAGAGGCACTCTAAATTTAATGTAGGCTGCAGGACATGAACCTCAAATTCCCTTTAACTTCACATATATATGCTTTACACTTTCATAGTATATATTTGTTTTTCTGTAATTCAACATGTCATTACAAAACAGAGACTGTGATCAGCCACTGCTGTAACTGCAATGAGCACTATAAAAATTGTAGGCATCACACAGGCTGACTCTTGACAGAATGCTACATGCCTGACAAATAATCTCTTTCAGTGATGTTTACAGAACGCCTAACAAGTGTTAAATGTGTACTGCTAATCAGGGAAATTGTATAGCCATGGCATTGTATATGGCACAGTAATGCATTATGGAGCTCCATCATTGTTATTCAGTTGCAATCTCATTAACTCTATTCAACAATTAAGCATGCAAAAAATGACTGGCACTGTCAGACATTAAAAAGCATTTTAAACACACTGGAGCTTCTCCTTTCAAACTGTGGAATCTTTTTGACACCTAAATAATACAGTATTAAGAAACATAGTTGAGGTGTTTGTTTCATATTCATAGCAGCTTGAACAATGTATGTAAGGTCCCCTGGATTGCATCATGCATCTAAAATTATACCTTGCCAAAGTATTTTTTCTGCGTTGTAGCCAATAAAATTAATTTAAAGAATGTTTCTGTGTGTCTCTACCAAATCCGTCATTGAGAAATTACAGTACAGTCAGTGAGTCAGGAAGCAATATGACAGTGGCCAAAGTTGAATCTAGGGAAATCAGTTGTTTTATTTTCTTGCAGGAATCTTGAATTAAATTCTTATTCAGTGCAATATGATTTTAAAGCAATGCTATGCTATCCCCTGATAAATTACACACAGGCGACATGCTACATCGCAACAGATACAGATACAGTGGGTATAGTGCTGGCCATGCATAACATTGACAGGCTGCATATGGGCTCACTGGGGCATAAACACAACAACAAAGGGTGTAATGCAGTGTTTTCCTTAAGTGCTAGTGTAGTTAATCCAGTTCCCCAGTATTTATATACTATATATATATAGTATATA